>JAWQEG010004213.1:0-90978 GCA_033782935.1 Petrolisthes cinctipes
TCCAAGTACAACCAACTATAGTCTAATATACCATTTTATTAATCACAGTCCCACCTGAGTTCAAATGCATCATTCTTATTCAATTTTGTACTGTACCTTTTTTTTTTCACCACAGTCTCACATTCCATCTTAGTCTAATATATTATTTTTTTCATCACAGTCCTGGCTATTTGATATTTTAGTATAGCTTTTATTCACTATAGACTCTCCCTATTTCAAGTGTATCATCTTGGTCTAATATAGCATCTCTTGTTCACCACAGATTCTCCCTACTTCGAGAGGCCCATACAAAATGTGACTGTTCATGTGGGTCACACTGCCAAACTGACCTGTATGGTGGGCAACCTGGGACAGTATAAGGTGAGTGTCATCCTTAAATAACTCACACTTTGGTCTATTCCAGTCATGTTCCTGCACTCACACTCATACCTACTGCTACACACACTCTTTACTCTTGCATACATACACACTCACACCTATACATACCATTTACTCACACCTACATACACACCTACACAACACACCCTTTCCTCACACTTACACCTACTCACACACACACACACACACCTACATACACACACCATTTACTCACACCTACACACTTACACCTACACACACACCATTTACTCACACCTACACCCTTACACCTACACACACACACTTTACACACACCCTTCTTCAGACCCTTGTCCCTCACCTTATAATTACACACCTTTCACTCACACCCTCCACTTCGTTCACTCACACCTTTTACCTTTACCCTCCTCTTACACGTCCTGCCTGTCCTCTCGCCTTACTGCTGCTTCACCTGACACCCTTGTTTTTACACTCCCCTCCTCGCACACCTCCTCTCACCTCTCTGTACAAGGGTCATACTGTAAGCCTGATCAAAGTGGGTATTTGGCACTGAGTATCCATTTAGTGAGAATATATTATGTATTGTAATCAGCAAGTATTAAGTTAGCATAAAGGATTGAGAATGTATAGAGTATTAAGTTAGTACAAAGGATTGAGAATGTATAGAGTATTAAGTTAGCATAAAGGATTAAGAATGTATAGAGTATTAAGTTAGTATAAAGGATTGAGAATGTATAGAGTAAATGTCAATGTGAATATTTTTCTTTTTTTATATCTCATCCCCTTCCTTTTGCCTTCCCTATCTTTATTACATAACCTTACCTCCTGGCTTCTGATATCCAAGTACCCACAACCTCACGCTATGACTGAAAGTTGGTGTGATAAAATTTTACTGTTACCCTTACTGCTAGTGCATGACTCTAAATAACACAGGGGCTTCTTTCACTGGACCAACTCGTAACTACAGTGCACGGAGGAGACCAGCTCACACCAGATTACATACATACATACATACATACATACATACATACATACATACATTGTTTCAGTAGTCATGCAGGCAAATGGATATACCAAATTGAATTCCTGTTTAATTTTTGCCTTTGGTTTAGATTTGCTATACGCTTTCAGTTTAGAGTAATAAATGTTGAGGAGTAAATTTGATAAAAGAAACATGTCGAATATATCCAGGGAGTCAATAACACAAGAGAGAGCGGAATCAATTTTAGTCTGCACACATACATACATACATACATATTCACGTGATACAAGGCAAACGTGGAAAGATATGTAACTTACACCTCTCTTCTAGTTGTCTCTGTCTCTATACTATATCATAACACCTGTCTCTGTATATCTTGTTCCCCGGGTGCAGGTGGCGTGGGGGTTTAAAGGGACGGGGGCTGTACTGACGGTGGACACGACAGTCATCACCAACAACAGACACATCAGCATCCAACGAGAGCAGAGGTCCACTTGGGTCCTCACCATCACCAACATCACCATGAGGGACCGAGGAGGCTACTGGTGCCAGATCAACACCATCCCCATCAGGTCCAGCATGGGATACCTCAACGTTGTAGGTCAGTACTCACACTTCAAGAGTCTATAACCTCAGTGTTGTAGAGATGGAGGATGGGGGGGGGGGACGAATTCTGGTAGTTGACTGAACACAAAAGAATATTCCAATTTGACTGAACACAAAAGAATATTCCAATTTGAGTGAACACAAAAGAATATTCCAATTTGACTGAACACAAAAGAATATTCCAATTTAACTGAACACAAAAGAATATTCCAATTTGACTGAACACAATAGAATATTCCAATTTAACTGACGAGGTGACCTGAAGTGTGTCATAGGTATACAGAAAGTGCTGTTAGTCAGAAAAACATATACTAATTTCGTCCACCCCCAGAGAGGTATTTGTTATTCATATTCTGTTGATGGAGATATTAAATATGTAAAGGTTTGTTAGAATAATCCTTAATGCAACCCTTGTAAAACTGCATTTGTATCAATACTGCAATTATTGTTTCGTAAATATTCCTGGAAACTCAGTCAAATTTAACTCACCTTTGAACTGATCGTACTTCGCATAAAATAAATAAATGTCAGTCTAATTCATATAACCATACAAGACTTAAAACAGCAATAACCCAGACGTTGTCGAGTAACTCTTGTAATAAAACATTCCTTACCTCTTCATCTCGGCTTACCTCTTCCTCCTCCTTCTCCCACCTGCTCCTCCAAGTCCTTTACTCACGGATCCTCCTGGGAAATCCTAAGAGTATTACCTCATTTTCTTCCCCTTTTTTCTTGATACCTTTATCCTATCTTCATTGAGCTGGACTCCCCTTCCTGACCTTCCCTCGTTTCTTTCCTCCGCCCCTCACCATTTACCTCCACTCAGTCCCTATAAATATGATAGTATCCCTTCCAAGTTTCATGCAAATCTGGTTTTATACAGTAAGCTTCAATATTCTGTTTATTTCTCTCGTCTCTCTATCAATGTTGAAATTCACAGACTCTCTCAATATAAAACTTAATACACAACTGTGATGGGATATTCAAGAGTCTATAACCTCAGTGTCGTAGAGATGGAGGAGGAGGGGGGGGAAACGAATTATGATAGTTGACTGAACACAAAAGATTATTCGAATTTGACTGAACACAAATGAATATTCCATTTTGACTGAACACAAAAGAATATTCCAATTTGACTGAACACGAAAGAATATTCCAATTTGACTGAACACAAAAGAATATTCCATTTTGACTGAACACGAAAGAATATTCCAATATGACTGAACACAAAAGAATATTCCAATTTGACTGAACATAAAAGAATATTCCAATAATTTCGAGATAAGAGGGAGTAGATTCTTTTAGCTCATCACTGCTACTCATAAGAAGATCTAATTCTCGAATCCAATTTCTCTCTCCAGCTGACGGTACAGTTGTCTCCATATCTCCGTCCACATTGTTACCAACTGTATACTGCTCGACCCCTGGTTAGGTTAGGTTTGGTTAGGTTTGGTTTGGTTAGGTTTGGTTTGGTGAGGTTTGGTTTGGTGAGGTTTGGTTTGGTTTGGTTAGGTTAGGTTAGGTTTAGTTTGGTTTGGTTAGGTTTGGTTTGGTTAGGTTTGGTTAGGTTAGGTTTGGTTAGGTTTGGTTTGGTTAGGTTTGGTTTGGTTTGGTTAGGTTAGGTTAGGTTTGGTTAGGTTAGGTTTGGTTAGGTTAGGTTAGGTTAGGTTTAGTTTGGTTTGGTTTGGTTAGGTTTGGTTTGGTTAGGTTAGGTTAGGTTTGGTTTGGTTATGTTATGTTTTGTTATGTAAGTTAGGCTAGGTTAGGTTTGGTTTGGTTAGGTTTGGTTAGGTTAGGTTTGGTGAGGTTTGGTTTGGTTAGGTTAGGTTAGGTTTGGTTAGGTTAGGTTTGGTTAGGTTAGGTTAGGTTTGGTTATGTTATGTTTTGTTATGTAAGTTAGGCTAGGTTAGCTTTGGTTAGGTTAAGTTAGGTGAGGTTAGGTTAGATTAGCTTAGGGTAGGTAAATGAGGAGTAATATGAGCTGGGAAAGGCAATAAGACTATTTTCTCTAAAAAAGCTCTATTGCTGATTCCTCCAAAATGTGTGTCTAATCAGATTCCCTGCAGACCTACACTGTTACAGTCTGTCTCTTGATACTGTTTGGGGGAACTAGTAATCTCCAATTTTCCGAAAGTATATAATCCCTCAGCGATGTTCCTTCTTTTAATCAAGAAACCTGTTGGGACCAGGAAGAAGATTACTTGGAACGGCTCAATATTGAGATCCTTTCTTCCCTGCCTTGTCAGAGCCGCCGGTGGTAGAGGGAGGAGATGAAGAGGTGAACGTCAACAGCGGAGACACTGCTAACCTGACATGTCGAGCCCACGGCACCCCACACCCTGCCATCAGGTGGATCAGGGAAGACTACACACCCATCAGACTCAGTGACGCTTCCCTCGGTAATACTATGGGTCGTAGGCAAGAATATCCATGGTGTTGACGATGGTGTTGTACGTAGCGGTACGATGACTGCACACACTAAAAACAAAGCCATTGTTCCGGTGCCATACCATCGTCAATATCATCAATATTCTTGTCTACGACCCATAACTATACTATACCATCTCCCTCGTCGTCGTACTCTTTAATAAATGTTACTCAGTGTCTCTTATGGAATTATTCTCTATTGATTTGTTTATATAAATAAATAAATATATATATATATATATATATATATATATATATATATATATATATATATATATATATATATATATATATATATATATATATATATATATATATATATATATTTACTGTATAGGGTGGTCTATATATACAATTATAACCTGACTATACATACGAGCTACATAACCCAGATGGTCTAGTTCAGGTGGTATTCATATCCGATTACTGTTGCTACCCATTATCTTTATCCAGAACTAAGGCACTACATCCCAAGGTATGATAACCCGTATATCTGCGTCAGCCGTGCCTGGGTGACAAGGTAATAAGCGAGGTTAATTTCACTTTGGTTGTATACAATTACCTCCACCCACCAATTCAGGACCAATAAAGGCCAAATTAGGAACATCGTGGTGGCTGGTATCATGATTATCACACACACGCACGTACGCACATACACACACTCACACACAGACACACACATGCTCACACTCGCTCTCTCTCTCTCCCACACAAGCACGCACACTCACACGCTCACACTCACACTCACACTCTTTCTCACAGACCACACACACACACACGCACACATAACAGTAGCGGTGGTCCAACAGTCAGTGAGGGACGAGGAGAAGCCGCTTACCTCTGATTTGTGATGCAAACAATAATTGTCCGAACGTTTCCAACACAGTAAAACCGATGACAAACACCAGGGCCTTTATCTTTGTTGACACTGGAGAGTAAAGATGTCGCTTTTACTGACACACCAGATTAAATCAGAGTTTTCACACCACGAAAAGCGACAATTGGGGTTGTTGTTGCTTTTTTCATGAAAATTGCCCACTTTGTCGAGTTATTCACTTTTGTCCATTATTACGCGCCAAACATTGGATCAGGGAAGATTTGATTATGATTATATCATTGGTGAAAGCACACGTTATTACTACCAGGGTCTGTGGGGCAGGGGGCCATTCTGACCCGGGAGAACATCAACAACAACAACTCGTATATAGATCTCACAATATGTTTCCCTTTCCTGTGCACTTCAATATAGGTTCTTCATATTTCCAAACTCCTGTTATATATAAAGACAATTGTATCTGTATTTCTTCGTGTTTATCAGAACGTGAGGTGGTGGGCAGCCACCTAACTCTTCGGGATGTGGATTACACCAGCGCTGGTGGGTACCTCTGTATCGCCAGCAATGGACATCCACCTTCAGACAGCAAACGGATCAAGGTGAGGGTCAACTTCGCCCCTGAGGTGGAAAGGTCCAGGGGGACGGTATGGGCTGTACCTGGGTCCACCGTGAGTCTTACCTGTCTATATGCTGCTCACCCAAATCCTCGCGTCGATTGGCAGAAAGACACATCACTGGGTCCACACCCCGTCAAACGCGAGTACTTCACTATCACCCCACAAGATGGACATCCACCATACACGTGAGTCACTCTCCTACTCCAGTATTCTGTACTAAAAAAAAAACACACACACACACACACACACACTTTTCGGATAATTAAGATATTTGATTTGAATCCTGTATGAGAGTTATAATCATTTTAATTTGTCTTGTTTTATTAATCAACCACTGATCATTGTAGGAGGCATTAACAGAAATCAAGTACACTCAATCTAGGTAGTGATAACATTTCCAAAGTTTCAATATTATAATTTGGTGAAGAGTTTCCTTCTCCACCCTCACCACCATATCCACTTTAGCTAGACGGCAGCCGCAGCCTTTACCTTTCCGCTTGGAGTCTGTTCCTACAATCTGGACAAACCATCATAGTCATCGTTACACCCAACCCGTGCTGGTCGATGTACAAAGTTGTCAAGCATGTTTGACACGGGTTTATAGAAGCGGGTGTGTCCTGGTGTTGTATACACCTACTGCCTCCACATCACCAGTGTGTGTTCTAGCCAACCGTGGCCTTCTCCCTCTATATATATGCACAGATATTTATGACCATGTACATCATTCTGCGTTGACATTGTTGCGTGGTGTGCTTGGCAACACTTCCCTTTATGTTAGTTTAGTATATTTACGGTATGCATCGTTTCAGCTTTACATTCTTTAGTTATTAAACAAATTTGTTATTTCTTTACAATTGTGTTGTTCATATTTTCATCCTTTAGACCAGAAGTTAATTTGATCCCTTCTTATATTATTACCTTGTCATCACATGTACTCACGGTTTACACAATTATCTACTCTAGTGAGTCTAATCAGTGGCGATGACTGGTACCGTACGATGGCTCCATAGACATTACTATATATGTATCCATTAGACCAGTCAGCATCATCATTTATCCAGCGACTTCATGTTATATAATTATGGATTTGTATATAATATTTACATTGTTTCTGTTGCAGACATAACACGACGCTCCACATGAGAAACCTCGTCTTCTCTGATTTTGGTATCTACACTTGTTCTGTCAGCAACGTCATGGGCGAGGCTCAAGCAAGCATTATCCTCAGAGGTACACTTTTACTCATTATTATACTCATGTAATGGTCCTGTCATGTAATCGGCAAACAATAGTCTCTTAACATCCTTACTTTAAAGCACAGTATTGTCTGCTTAGCGGCATAACTTAGGGTTAAACCTGTTTCCCAGTGATATGTCTCCACACGGGACAAAAATGTGATAATAACCTGTTTTACTTCTGTGCCTTTGAGAGGAGTTTATTGTATTTTTCAATTATATCTTGGACGACAAATTTTTCTTATGCTTCATACCAAATCGTCTAATGTTAGTTATTGCATATGTTATACGTAATAAATTGTTGTTAATGTGTACAGTTATCTTAAATATATAATAATTAAGCTTTGAGTATATCAGTGGTGCTTATTTCGTCTGTTGAAAGTCAGAGGAAAAAATACAATTCATCAGCTGTGGTTGAAGGATTAAAGGATTAAAGATGGTGTATGGAATAGAAAAATAATTGTGCCTACCGAGTATCAAAGATATTTAAATATAATGTCTCTGAGCCTGAAGGAGAGGAGGTTCTGCGACCCCCACGTCAGGTCTCCAGCAGTTCCTCCTCATCCTGGCCTGCTCCCGTTGACAACTTGCATGCAGACACTCAACAACCAACAGCGATTCTTGGAAGTCAACAACATTTTAAAGTCCACTCCTACTCCATTCCTGCCTCTGGGAAATCCTCTCTCATTCCAAAGATTTATAAAAACTCTTTAGGGGAGATTCTATTGTTGGTGAATTGGAAGGTCTCTTGATTCCTCCAAACTACGCCACGAAACGTATCCCCTATTAGTACCACTGAGGGTGTATGTTTCTTGGTATAGTTTGGAGGAATCAGAGACCGTCCAATTCACCAACAATAGAATCTCCCCTAAAGTGTGTTTTGGCCCTTCGGCGCTATACGATAAAGGGACCCGTGATTATGATTGTCTGGGAACTGGAAGCTATTGATCCCTCCAAGCTCTACACCACAATATATCAACCATATACTGAAGGGTTTGTCTCGTGGCATCGTTTAATGGGATTGTATAGTGTTGGTAAATCTGGAGCAACTGATTCTTTCAAAGTATTCCAAGCAACAGGACACCACTATATATGTCCATTTGGTCCTGTTTCCTGACATATTTTAGAGGCATGAAGGCACTCCAATTAGGAAGAGATATTAGTTGCCTTCTTGTGGTGGGCAATCGCTGGGGTCTCCTTATGTTGTTCGTTACCGAGTAGAATAAATATAATGAGGCGCTCTGAGGCACAACTAACTGAGGGATAACATTACCATCCATAATAATAATCCACTAAGGGGGAGTTTCCTTTGCAGACGACGCACGATCTTGTATTAATTTCGTCTGTCATTATTAAATTATATAACATCTTTTCAGGTTAAAGTACTATAAACATTCAGATTTATTTGTACATGATTGTATTCCTTCGCTCCCGTAGTTGTTAGTTTAATCAATTATGGAGTGTCTTCTTGTATCAAATTATTCAAGTCTCAAATCAAAGTTAACTGAAAAGACGCTTATATTCCCTCGATTACTATCATGTGACAAGTACCAATTAGGTGATAACAGCAGTCAATTATCCACGGAATCATCTCTTTTACTGACTTACTTATATATAACAGAATTCGACATGCGCATTTCCATCAAGTTAACTCAAAACAGAAGAACTCTAACACCTCTTAACCATGCAGTGTGGCTCAGAGGGTCTCGGTGTGTATTGTAAACGGCACGACTTGTTGGTGTTGTCATCCCAAGGTCGTATTTGTATTCCTGGAACCGCCTTTCACAACAGAGAGTGTGGGAGGCCGAACTCCACGAACCCCTTCACATTTATCTCTTAGGTGTTGTTGTTTTTCTAACCTTTGCAGAGCGATTTCAAGAGGATTTTTCCTGGCTGGATCGACATCAGTGAGAGTTCCTGGATCTCTTACTGTATTCTTTCTTTGTGTCGTTGAGTCCATTGTGTTTCAGTCTGTTACAAGAAGGTTGTTTCAAAAAGCACTGAAAAGTTATTGAAAATTGTCTCTCTGTGGTTTGGAACAGGCATCATTAGAAATGCAAACATATATATATATATATATATATATATATATATATATATATATATATATATATATATATATATATATATATATATATATATATATATATATATATATATATATATATATATATATATATATATATATATTATGTGTAATGATTGACTTGTATGAAATGGCATCAATATTTTTTAATGATGCTGTAACGCCCAACTCCCCTGCAATTGAATGGTTGACATGTACAATATTTTTTATCTCTTGTTCATATCATCACCAGATTCTCAGGGCTAATATATCCTGTCATCATGTAATATTATACGGCTTCAGGGGAGCTTCTCTTGTTGGTATATTGGAAGTCTACTGATTCCTCCTAGCCTAACTATGCCAGGAAACAGACCCCCTCAATGGTACTAATATGAGATCTATATCCTAGCATAGTAGTTTGGAGAAATCAGAAACCTTCCAATTCACCAACAAGAGGATCTTCCCTTAAACACATGCAATGAGATCAATCAGAAGCCTGAATGAAACAAGACCACACAGACGTTGATCCTGACTGACTCGTGACCACAACAACACACGCGAGGGGAATCACTTATACCATAGCATCTCTACCTTCCGATACAAATCATAAACACAAGTATAATATAGATTTGTGGACGGAACAACGACAAAAGCCACGTTGCCTACTCGAGACTGTATATGAAAAGAGAGAGGAGGAAAATTATCAATACGCAATATGCAAAGAACGTCAAAATATCACTACCCAATAAAAAAAATCCTTAAAATATAATTACCCTATAAAAAAAATCGTTAAAATATCATTACCCAATAAAACAAAAAAAACGTCAAAATATTATTGCACGAACGAGAGAATAATTAGTTGTGACCCTCTTCAGAAGTGTTAACCACCACCACGACCACCACCACCACCACCACCATGACCACCCGTGCCCCCACCACCGCCCACCTGCCGCCGCCACGACAACTCTACGGTGACTATGATGACAGCGCTAAGAACCTCACCGCACCACTTGTCTTCAACACCTTCCCTGAGCTGGCCAAAGGTATGCTAGTGCTGAAGTGGATTTAGAATTTTTTAGATAGACTCTTAGATATTCAACAAGGGGAATTATTTTTCTTCATGGTAAAGTCAAGATAGGGGGAGGGGAAACGCCCCCTTCTAGCGATGTTCCGTAGAAGAATTTGGGGATCAAGTCAACGGTGTAGTCCATAAAATGTCCATATACAAACCCTTTGAAGTCAGAAAGGTTAAAGGCAAGCTAGGGGGAAGACTGAAGGTGAGGGACTGTTCTAGTAAAGTGTACCTATAGAAAGGAGCAAAGATTATTAACAACACATACATACTATTTTCGTCGTGTTACACAGGGTAAGTTTTTCTCATATTTACTTACTTAACCTGATCGTTGGACTCTCTCGCTTTCAGTCGTACATCATCTCATCTTGTTTTGCAGTGATTCAGTTTTTTGGTGTGTGATAGTTGCTGCTTCAACTGTATCAAAACTTGTGAAATTCGTTCCTCTTAATTAATTCAAAAATATAGATACAGTTTAATAAAGGATTTCCTGGACACGAAAGGGTTAAGTCAAGGCCAGATGGGATCGATCTTGCCTCGGATGAAAAATAATAATCCTCGTTGCTATAAAATTTGCAGCTAATTTTCTATCTGTTCGTCGTATTACGGAAATATTAACCAGTTTTCTGTTTTATAATGTGCGTTTTCATTTTCATATTTTTATCATTTGGTAATTCCCCTGTACGCTATGTATTTATGATTTGGCCTGGCTGGAATTCCAATTTTCCGTGTCATAAATATGTGAGTGGACTTAACCAGAGTGGCTGCCTCATTTTCCAGTCAGATGTAAATGTACTGTCACGGATATTAGGTTTCGTGTCATCTGTGTCTCGCAACCTGTAACTCGTCCAATCATGTGTGTAGTTGAGGGGAAAAGATGAATATCGATTTTGATAATATTGCATAGATTTGCAAAAACAGATGCAAAACCCTCCTTACTTCAAAATCTCTAAAAAAAAGTCTCTATTATCAATTTCAAGAGGGACGGTTGGTACATATATTTTGTCCATGACTGTACCCAACCTAAGAGGATTTTCTGTGTTCCCATTTGAATATTGCAATAACTTCCATTTTGTTTTATCATATGTGAGTAGACTAAGCCAAAGGGTTTTTAGAGAAGCATCTACACGAGGTTGAACAGTACCATCAGCTGGTCTGCACTCAACCTCTGCTCGTCATCTACTCAAGAGGTCATCCACTCAAGAGGATATTCGTCAACTTCACCAGGACTTAAAAAAAAATGGGCAGCATAAACACAGACACAATAAATCAGGTGGTATTCTAGTCTCCTTATCACTGTAAACAACTGACTGTCCCAGATGTTACAAGAAGACCCAGGCAATGGTAGCTATGATGGGGAGTTCGCCTCATTTGGTAACACTGGACAATTTACGGTATTTATTTTGAGAGAAAGTTTATAATAGAGAGGACAGAGGAGGCTTGTGAAAAATGCCGCAGATGTTTGGTGCTGAAGGAAGGCTTATGAATGCGATGAAGAAATTCTATAATGATGGTTTGGTTGGCTGGGATGGGAATAGATGGAAAACTCAGCAATGTGTCCCCAGTCTCTGTTATAGTGAGATAATAATTGTATGTGGTGTGATCATGATTGTTCAGTGTGTTTGTAGATGGAGTGGTTGTTCAGTGTGTACAGTTGCCAGCACTTATAAATGGTACACCCAGCGTTGTCAGTCCTCTTCTCCTGTACCAGTTATAAGTGCAGGCAATTGTACGTAGATGGAGTGGTTGTTCATTGTGTTTGTAGATGGAGTGATTGTTCAGTGTGTACATGGATGGAGTGGTTGTTCAGTGTGTACATGGATGGAGTGATTGTTCAGTGTGTACATGGATGGAGTGGTTGTTCAGTGTGTACATGGATGGAGTGATTGTTCAGTGTGTACATGGATGGAGTGGTTGTTCAGTGTGTTTGTAGATGGAGTGGTTGTTCAGTGTGTACATGGATGGAGTGGTTGTTCAGTGTGTACATGGATGGAGTGGTTGTTCAGTGTGTTTGTAGATGGAGTGGTTGTTCAGTGTGTACATGGATGGAGTGGTTGTTCATTGTGTTTGTAGATGGAGTGATTGTTCAGTGTGTACATGGATGGAGTGGTTGTTCAGTGTGTACATGGATGGAGTAGTTGTTCAGTGTGTACATGGATGGAGTGGTTGTTCAGTGTGTACGTAGATGGAGTAGTTGTTCAGTGTGTACGTAGATGGAGTGGTTGTTCAGTGTGTTTGTAGATGGAGTGGTTGTTCAGTGTGTACATGGATGGAGTGGTTGTTCAGTGTGTTTGTAGATGGAGTGGTTGTTCAGTGTGTACGTAGATGGAGTGGTTGTTCAGTGTGTATATAATGAAAGAGGTCGAGGCAAAGAGGAGTATACCTTGTGGCCTTGAAAGAGATTGTGAATGTGAGTCACTCATTATATTGGATATTTCTGTTCCTGTCTCTGATATAATCGGATTCAGTTTTCCTTCCCCTCTCTGGAGCCCCTCGCCTCTTGAGAGAAGGGAAATGGAGTTTTAGTGATGATGATAGTGATGACAATGTGGATGAATAATAAACTCACATTGTATATCTTGCTAATCTAAATTTACATTCATCATTAATTACATTGGTCGACACATTACAGTACCACCAATTTTAGCGAACTACCCAACAGAGCTAGCCTGACTGGGCATCCTCTGGTCCTCTGCTGAAAACTGTACATCATCCAACTAACATGTGTGTCTATATGTTTACAGGAGTGAGGCAGGACAGCAGCGGTAAGGCAGCCTCTTCATCCTCCAACCACGGCCTCCACCACCACCTCCACCTCCTTCTTCTTCTACTGGTGGTGGCTCCTGCTCTCACGCGTTCCCACTCGCATCCTTACATCATCCTCATCTTTGCTGTGGCATGGCAGATGTGTGTTGCTGCTTCATGATACATTCTGGTCACTGAGTCACAAGTCGGTGAGGGCTTGGATAAGTAGACATGGGTGACGAACGAAAAGAAAAACAACTAACTGGGACTTGAGAGACTGTGGTTTATTCCTAACTAAATCACCCACCTGTGTTGATACAAAAATTAAAAATGTTCTAACTATGTGTTATGGAATTGCTGTTAACAAATTAATGTTAAACGTTCTTTTAGTTCAAGAGGATGAAGTATGATAATATATGTGCCGTCTATTTATGTATAATAAATAAATATTTTTACAGAAAAGATGCACTTCCTCTTTTTTGGCCATCTTCGCCGATCAGTAGGAGACTATAGTTCATTAATAATTTCTTCTTGACTATCAGCTATTTGGTAAGTATTTTAGAAAGAAAAAAGGGTAAAGTATCCAGTCCCATAGTGTGGAAGGTGGGCGAGTAAGTGTGGATAAAAATAAAAGTATATGTTGGTTGGTTTGACTGAGGGATCCAATGATGTAGTGAGAAAATTGTAGGTTAGTAAGTCCTTCAAAAACTGCCACGAATCACCACCTACATGGAAGGAGCTTGTCTCGTGGCATAGTCAGGAGGAATCAGCAGTCTCCAATTCTCATACACGATCACAGGGTCCGTAACTGAGAAGCATTTTATTTGTTTTTTGTTTTGTTTTTTAACCCACACACTGGCCACACCTACAGAAAGAGAATACTGTATAAAGAAAGAGAAGAAATTAGAATAAAAACCTTGAAATTTTGTACACTCGCCGAAAAACTGGATGAGGAAAAACTGTGGAAGGGAAAATTGTCCCCTTTAGAGCCCTGTGTGTGTTTGTGTGTGTGTGTGTGTGTGCGTGTGTGAGTGTGTGTGTATGTACCCTTCCAACGCTACACACACCCCTCTCCTTTATATGTGTATGTGTGTGCGTGATGTGTGTGTGTGTGTGTGAGTGTGTGTCGTTCCAACACTACACACACCCCTCTCCAATATGTGTGTGTGTGTGTGTACCCTTCCCACACTACACACACCCCTCTCCAGTGTATTTGTGTGTCTGTGTGAGGTGACTGACACGATAAACAATTGCTTTTAATTAAAGAAGATACTCTCTTGTGGTCAAAGTGGAGGACAACTGATTCCTCCAGTGCAATATACATGACGTTCAGCCTTATTATGTTATCTGGTATCTATATTCTGTTATTTTTATTTTCTGTATTATGTTATTTATTATCTATATTTTGTTATCTGTTATCTATATTATGCTATTTATTATCTATATTCTGTTATCTGTTATCTATATTCTGTTATCTGTTATCAACATTCTGTTATCTGTTATCTATATTCTGTTATTTATTATCTATATTGCGTTATCTGTTAGCAATATTCTGTCATCTGTTATCTATTTTCTATATTTTGATATCAATCTTCTACAGTACATTCTGTTATCTGTTATCTTTATTTTCATTTTCATTATCTTGACAACGTTTCTGCTGTAAAGTTGAGTGGCTTATATTAAGATGCTCTCGGCGAATTAGAAGCAAGTGATTTATCCACAAACTTCTCGCCAAACTCGATTCATTTTGAAACAGTTTTCTTCGTTTAGGGAAAAGAACATCCTTCAATTACCTACAAACAGATCCTCCAAAGTATGCCAGGAAACAGGACCAGAATAACAAAAATAATAGGAACCTGTTGCTTGGAAGAACTTAGAGAATTGAAGGCACTCTAAATTTACGAAATGTACAGTCGGCAAAAAAAGTATCAACACCACCCTTACATTGAAATTTAACAATTTTGCCCGGTAAGGTTGGTACTCTTGATGTGTGGGTTGCCAGATTTGAAATTGGCCTCATTACCAAACCTAATTTTTATTACCATTCATGAAAATTTTAAAATTCTTTAATTAGGGAAAGAATTATAAGTGAATTACTATTTGTAATTCATTATTATAAAATACTGAAATTGTCTGAGTGGCTTATCTGTAATCAGGAACACCAACACTACATATCACTGTCCATAAGGGTGGTTTTGATACTTTTTTTGCCGACTGTACCGTATATTATCCCCTTAAGATAAAGTGAAGCTTAGTTAGTTAGGTTAACACTATATTTGCAAGCCGGCAGTAAAGGCTTCATAGTGACCCCCGTTGTTGTTCTCCTCCAATTAATTAAGAGCTACAACACAAGTACAACAACAATAACAACAACATCATCATCATCAACTACAACAACGCCAATCATGCACACTCGAACAATTGCCCCAACAAATTTAACACAAACACCAAATTGGACTGCCTTGCCAAACCTGAGCCACATGGTGTTAGAATAATTTATTATCCTGAACTAACATGGCGCTCTTTTAAATATCTCCTAAAGCATTTATCTGCTAGACAGTGAGTTTTATATATACACAAGACTCGTTCTCTATGTGGAACTTTCTCTTTGCCAGTGAATTTTCCTGCAGTGAATCATCCTGTCTGTGATTACACCATACACTAATTCGAACTAGATTGTTTATATTTTGATTTAAAAAAACATAAGCAGACGTAAGTTAACTTAAGGACTCGTAAGTTATGCTATTTCAAAAAGCAATATATTGTGACCTGAACCCCTATGAGCTTCACCCAACTTCTGTTGGCAGGTAAATCCTTTATTAATGAGCAGGGAGGGAGGGGAAGAAGCACACCAAGCTGAAAACTTATGCCCAATATATTAAGTTCTTCATGTGTGTTTATATCAGCAACTTATAAGATATGTTAGTGGTCACAGTTCTCAGCTGATGGTACATAATGATAGACAGAGTCCAAGCATTCATACCAAAGGTATATATATATATATACCTTTGGTAGGAATATATATATAATATATATATTAATATTAGAGTATATTCTGAACTTCACACTATAGTCCCTTGTTCTATCAAAATGCGCTTAGTTATTTTACTCTTCTGTGGTGATGGTGACAGGAGTACATTAACCCTAAACCCTAAGCACATTTTTGTCAATGTACCCAGCAGCCTCAAGTAAGTCGGTACTACACAGAGCCAACATGGAGAGAGAGAGAGAGAGAGAGAGAGAGAGAGAGAGAGAGAGAGAGAGAGCGGGGCAGGGATGAGAAGAGAGAGAAGGGCGAGTGGGGAAGTGGGAGGGGAGGGAATGAAACAAGAGTGGGGCAGGGATGAGAAAAGAGAAAGAGGGGAGGGTTGGGTGGAGGGAATAGGTGCACGGGCAGGGAATGGTACATACAAGAGGAACCATACAGAACACGGTGTAATCAAGGCCTGGCAAGTGCTGGCGACCGGTTGCTGCTGTGAAAGCCTCCCCACCTGAATATGGACGGCCTACACAATCAAAGGCTGAGCTACACACGGACACCAGCTTTAATATTCTGTTTTACTGCAAATTTCATGGAATCAAACCGCAGGGGTGGAAAAAAAAAATATCACACATGTTCTATCGGTCTTTATTTTATGTTCTTTAGAATGTAGAGTTTCATTTCCGGATATATTTAATTCAATAAGCAAACTCATCAATACATAATGAAATGACCAAAGATATGTTTTTTTTTTTTTTTTTTTTTTTTTTTAGTTATATTTGTGAGGCGTGAATTTATTATTATTATTATTATTATTATTATTATTATTTTTACAAGATATTATATTTGAGGATGAAAGAAGGGAAAAGATGATAGAGTGGTGGGACAGCAAGCACGTGGAAAATAGATAGAAAGAAATGAGGGATAGTCCAAAAACTGAAAGGCCGTGTTTCAAGCAAGAGAGAGAGAGAGAGAGAGAGAGAGAAGAGAGAGAGAGAGAGAGAGAGAGAGAGAATGAGTGTATATGAAAGAGAGAGAGAGAGAGAGAGAGAGAGAGAGAGAGAGAGAGAGAGAGAGAGAGAGAGAGAGAGAGAGAAAGAGAGAGAGAGAGAGGAGAGAGACTGTGTGTGTTTGTGAAAGAGTAATTGTGTATGTGTGTGAGAGAGAGAGAGAGAGAGAGAGAGAGAGAGAGAGACTGTGTGTGTTTGTGAAAGAGTAATTGTGTGTGAGAGAGAGAGAGAGAGAGAGAGAGAGAGAGAGAGAGAGAGAGAGAGAGAGAGAGAGAGAGAGAGAGAGAGAGAAAGAGGCCTTCCACTGTCATTCCACCAGACAGGGCACCAAGTTTTCTTATTAATATTGGCACTGGTATTTGGACGGAGTATGCTTCCTATTAAATTAAGGACATAGTACAGTGTTGGTAAATCTGCACCAACTGATTCCTCCAAACTATTCTAAGCAACAGGACACCATTATTATTGCTCATCTGGTCCTGTTTCCTGGCATATTTTGGAGGAATCACGACACTCCAAGGTACCAAAAGTATAATATCCCCTTAAATATTTTTGCTTAAGGGGAGATTTTGTTGTTGGTTGAAATGGAAGGTCTCTGATTCCTCCAAACTATGCCACGAAACAGGTCCCCTATTAGTACCATTGAGGGCGTCTGTTTTCTGGTATAGTTAGGGGGAATCAATAGCCTTCCAATTGACCAATATATATTAGAATCTCTCCTTAAGGTAAATCTGGAGTATAGCTAGCGAATTCCTTCAAACTATTCCAAGCAAACAAGACACCATTATTTTTGTTAAATCTGATCTTGTTGTTTCCTGACATACTTTGGAGGAATCAAGACGTGTTTATGTACTTCCATGAGTATACTGTCCGCTTCAGGGAATCATTGGGTTTGAGAGAATTCAGGTTTTGTTCTTCATCGGAAATTCAGTCGACAAAAAAAATTATTGGAACTTCCCTATGGATAATTATATATATATTCAATTTTAATGTAAGGGTGGTTGGTTCCAGTACTTCTTTTTTTTTTTTGCCGACTGTAAACCCGTATATCTGGTAAAAGCAGTTTCTCTCCCCCCGGTGATCTAATGAGAAAATTGCGTGTAATTAATATATTTATCTTGTAATTTATATATTATGTATCTTATAATTAGCGTTAAATCCATGCTTCCTCCTTTCTTCTCTCTTATTCTTGGTTTTATTAGTTCATTTTCTTATTTTAACTCATTTATTTTTGGTATTTTAGAGTGCCTTGATTCCTCCAAAATATGCCAGGAAACGGAACCAGATAAACAAAATATAATGATTGTGACCTGTTGCCTGGAATAGTTTGAAGGAATCACTTGCTCCAGATTATCACCAACACTATACTATTCCCTTAATGCTTCCAGTCTATAAAATTGCAACTGGTGCTGAGATGGAGTTGGTAATAGATAATACAGTGGAAGGTCAGAGGTCATCCGTGAAGGTGATATACCCTACTCCCAACAACAACATAAACAATATCATGAGGGATATTTGTTATGTAATGTGGATATAAAATGCCATAGGCTAGCTAGATAATATCACTATTAACTCTACAAATAATTATAATTACACTGATAATATTAAAACGTTGACATGCATATATTGCAACTTCAATTTGCCATATTGAACATGTCCAATATACAGAAAACTTTATGCAAATTTAACCATCATTCAAAATATAATGAAAATACAAGAAATTGTTTGGTAGATCGTCAATAATATAATTATGATAGGCAACAAACAACCATATTTTTGTTCATCCATTCCTTTTGTTTATCACTCAGTGGGTCCTGGAGGAATCAAAGCACTCATATGTACCACCAAAAGTGCATTACCCCCTTTTTTAAACACCGCAGGAAGGGTAACACCATCCTATAGCAAAAAAATTTAAGAACTACACGACATACAAGACCAAACTATAAGAACTCCCGTCCATTTCCTCAACAATCCTGAGGGAACTAAGACAAACCAAAAAAGATAATAATAATATAAAGAATAATACTCACGAAGGAAGAGGTTGAAGGTCGACTACACGTTCCCACCCATGTTATGTTGGCCCCACTCTTGTACTGACGACCAAGGACTGAAAGACATGGGTTAGGTTAGGTGATGATAGTACCCGGTATGATGGTGTATTGTCCTGTCTTGTCCCTGGAACCAGTGTGTATGTAGGCCTATGTATTGTCATCGAACTAGATAACCCTATGTATGGCCTTTCTTGCATATGCTGTAGGTAGACCAAAGTAACGTGTTTTACATTTATTTTTCTATTTTATTTTATTTTATTTTATTTTGTTGGCTTCCAAGAGTCTGGGTTTTTTTTTATCCATCTCCTGCTATATTGTATCTGACTCCCCCTTGAGGAGTCAGTGGCCGACATTTGCTGCAATAAAACTTCACAGTATTACATTTGTTGTTCGCCTTTATCTGAGTCTGCATGTCTCTCTCTCTCTCTCTCTCTCTCTCTCTCTCTCTCTCTCTCTCTCTCTCTCTCTCTCTCTCTCTCTCTCTCTCCTGTGTCACTGCCTGTCTTCTCACTCAGCCGCCTCTTCTCATTCCTCCTCCCCACTCTTTATTCCCTCTTCGATCCTCTTTCCCTGCACGCCCCTCTTTTACCTCTCTACCCCTGACACTAATCCTCTCTCCCTTTCATCAAGCCACAGCGCACGTCGTCGCCCCATCACTCTCTTCTCAACACACTAATCCCTAATCATAACCTGACGATACCTTCTGCTCAGTGATGAAGGGGGAAATAAAGTTAACATCCTACACATTAAAAATGATATATGCAAAACTGACAATCCCTGAATCCACTCATTATCAGCTTCTTCAAAAGGTTGGCTGCTTCATATCATCTGAATATTAATTTTATACCACTTTTTATATGGTTTCATAACAGTTACTTTAATTTATTTCATTAGTCTACCCTTTGACGAGTAAAACTGTCTGGTGTTAGTCAGGGTGAATTCCTGAGCTTTTTTTTTTTTTTTTTTAGCAGTATAGCACCTGTAGGTAGAGACCATTTTTTTTTTTATTACAGTAGGAACTCTTAACGATATATTCATAATAATAATGAAAGGAAATTGTAATAATATATCACACAAAAAATAACCAAGCCTGCTCTTCTCTTTCCTCTTGCTGCGTGGCGTGTCTTCCTTCCCCTCAGCACCACCGGCTTGATAACTAAGTTTTATGTTTTAATAAAGAGTGAGGGTGAAAGTGGTTGACGGCAGCTGAATTAGGGTGAGGCAGAGGATGAGGGAACACACCCGGGAAAACAAAAAAATTATATATAGGAAAGAAAAGGAAAAGTATGCCTTTGGTGGGGTGCATGGGTCGCCTCTGATATACAAACTGTGCACTTCCCTCCTTTAACATGGGAAATAGGGTTCTGTGTTTACTATAGGTCTTAGTAACAGCATGGGATAAATTTACTGAATGGGATTTGAATGGTTAAGAAAATTGGTGTTTGCTTTTACGACACATCTATTATCGTACTATACATTATGCTCACAATTCATACCAGTATAGGTAATCCTTAAACTCAGAAAGCATAATGAGCATACGTATTCCACATATTCAAATGGGTAGACCGAGCATAGGGAAGATCGTGAGCATAGTTAGCATAGTTGGCAGAGTGTGCACTGTGAGCATAGCGAGTATAAGCTAAGTACACAACATAACACAATGAAGACAGGTAGCATCATGAGTAGCATTCCATTCACCACCTTCAGTACATGTAGTGAGGAAAACAGAAAGTAAAATACAGTAGTGTTGGTGTGGTAGTGTGTGTGTAGTCTGCTCTCTCTCTCTCTCTCTCTCTCTCTCTCTCTCTCTCTCTCTCTCTCTCTCTCTCTCTCTCTCTGTGTGCTGATGCTAATGGGCGTTTTCAGGACCACTCTCTCTCTCTCTCTCTCTCTCTCTCTTTTGAGTAATTTTTGGCATTTGCATTCTTGTTCCGTGGGTGAAATAGCGCAGACGCAACGAGAGCTTGTATTGTTGTTTTTGACGCGTTTTTATTATTGTTGTTGGTGATCCTGTTGCTGCTGTTGTTGTTATTGTTTTTTTATGTTGATGTTGTTGTTGTTGTTGTTGTTGTTGTTGTTGTTGATGTTATAGTTGTTGTTGTCTGGTACATCATCTAATGCGGTTCCATTGCATTGAATCACCTGTCTCTCTTATTCTGTTATTATGGTATTGAGTGGTACAGTCACGAGCATAAGTTTCTTTACCCCCCATGGCGAGAATGAGGTTGAAGTTGTGGTTGGAGAAGGGGCCAGACAAACGAACACTGGGGGTCAGTATCTCATGACGGGTGTAAAATTTGTTGTATTCAAGTGAACACCTCTAGTGACATGAAGCATCATACCAACATTATGAACTGGTTCATTTTTGTTCGTCCAGTCACATATCCAACCACGACTTCGACCTAACTCTCGCCAGGGGGGTAAAGAAAACTTATTCTCGTGACTGTACATACATTTGCCTCGACCTCCGTGTTTCTCTTCCATCGTTGTTTATTTTACCCATGTACCGTCTATCACTCTTTTACCCATGCACCGTCTATCACTCGTCCACTTACCGAATGTTTTTCCGACTTAACCTTCCACTGTCCCAACTCTCGCATACCGTAGCTTCCCAGTCTCTCTCCTCTCTCTCTCTCTCTCTCTCTCTCTCTCTCTCTCTCTATCTCTCTCTCTCTCTCTCTCTCTCTCTCTCTCTCTCTCTCTCTCTCTCTCTCTCTCTCTCTCTCTCTCTCTCTCTCTCTCTCTCTCAACAACGACAAAAGAAAACACTGTCATATGAAAGATAAAAACAATATATATAATTATCTTTATAAACTCTAATGATTCAATGAGGCTTTATCTCGTAAGCCTTCCATATGATGCTGTAATTTTGCTGTCTCAGAAGATTGATAACTCAAGGTGACCGTGAACTTGATGTGCCACAAAAGATAACAAACATCTCCTCTTATCAGCGTTTTCTGAATGCATTACAAGAATGTTCTCTTATCAGTGCTATCTCCTCTTGTATCCAACTTATTTAAAATTATACTTTGAAACCATATCGACATAATATATATCACGTGTTTGCTTCTATTACTTAATTAAGGAACCCTGTGAAATAGTCAGACAATTGGAGGTAAATGAGTTCTTCAAATATTGCCACGAAACACCACCTATAGGGAAGGAACTTGTTTCGTGGCATAGTCAGGTGGAATGAGAAGCATCCAATTATCATATATGATCACAGGATCCTTAATCAGCCTTAAGATAAGTAAAAATATATTCTTATTAACATTGTTTTTTAATATTAAGGGCATAGAATACTTTTGGTACATTAGAGCTCCTTGATTCCTCCATAGTATGCCAGGAAACGGGACCACAAAAACGAAAATAATGTTGTCCTGCTGCTTGGAATAGTTTGGAGGACTCATTTGCTCCAGATTTTACCAACACTGTACTACCCCCTTTAAGCTCTTCACTGTAAACATTTAATAGTTATGAACTCCACACATGGCCCGTTTCCTCCATAAGTGACTCCGGGTATTATGTTCGTATAAAGCCTTTGAGAATGCCAGAGGTAAGTAAGTGTGTTATGTTAAATTTCCTTAACAATAAACCTCAGACTCAAAACGGCAGGGAACTTTGATCGAGTAGTAAGAGACGTGATGGGAGTGCTAGTTAGTTCAAAACAGAATACAAAATAATGAGAAAAATCCAAGCAACACAAATATTATCCATAGTTACTCAGAGACTCATGGAAAGTAATACAAGTCTCTCAGTCTGTTTTGATAATGGTATATCCGATGTATTTTTTTTTTTTTTGTGTCACAGTTCTATCTTACAAGGTCCATTTAGTCCCTGTTTTGATAATGGTATTTCGATTTTGTGTATTTTTGTGCCACAGTTCTACCCTTGTATATATTTATTGTATATATTAGTACGGTCCACAAGAGCACATTGCTATGCATTAGTGTTCCAAAATAGCTTTAAACACTCACTGCAATACCTGGCCAATTGTGTTTTCTTTTTCTTTTCTTTTCGTAAGCTCACAAACCTCAGCTGGCAGGTATCGTTTTAACTGGGACAAACACACAACACGGGCAGTCCCTGGTCCCCTGACACCTCAATCACAACCAAACCAGAACAGACTCAGCCACAAAAGCGATTTCAAAGGTCCCCACGAGACACGACAATCTGATTCCTCACACCGATAAAACTGAGCTGCGATGGAGTCTGTAAAGGAGAAGAAAAAAGTACGGTGCTAAGGGAGAAAGAACTTATACCATGCACAGAGGAAAAGGAGACAACAGAGAGGAGGAACAAGAAGCACAAAAAAAAAAAGAAAAAAAAAAGCAGGAAATGAGGAAGAACTGAAATAAAAGCAGGGAAGAAGAAATAGTAGAAAAAAAGAAAAGGAAGGGATTGGCTTGGGTCTGAAGGGGCGCCTAATCCCTTAAAATATTGGCCACATCTTTGCATACAGGTAATATCCACCTGCGAGTGATCTGTAATGGAGAAATGTACCAACGTGTCCTGAGCAATCGACCCCCTTCAAACCAACTACTCTGTCTGTCTTCAATAGTTATAGTCATTAAAATGTAAATGAAAGAAAGAGTGTTGAGGGTAAGGGGGGGAGAGCCAGATAATACAACACAACACCCATATCACAACACCCATATATCTACATAATAGATAACAAACCCACTTAGATACGAGTCCAATTAAAAGCTGACGTTTATGTAACTTGATTCCATATCGTTGAAAAATAATGTTATCCTAATCTCACAGCAGCTAGTATGCGAATGAATTATGTTTAGTGCAGCGATTAACTTATAGGGTCCTGCCGCTAGGGTTAGGTTTTTAGAGAAAGTGAACCACACATTTATAGTCATTTGCATTGTATGTTTGATAAGAATGAGTGTAGTGGGCAGAGCTGTGAATGGGTGTGTATAGATGCTCACATAACACCATCAACTATCAAAGGGACAGGTAGTGAAGTACTGTCATTCATATACCCTGTTCTCCCTCTTTCCTGTACTGTTTCTGTGGATATTTTGTGTGTGAGAGAGAGTTAAACGAGTAGAAAAAAAGAAAACATTTACTCCAGACAGTTATAAAAATTGAGAGACTGAGAAGGAATACTAAAGCAATTAATAAATGACCATACACTGTTATGATTTACGTAGCAATACATTAATATGATGCCTAATTCTCTCTAGTATATACCACCAGTGCAGGGAAACTATCAAATAATACTTGTGTTACTCCAGTGTACCATATGTTAAAATAAATAGCGCTTTAGCAACGATATTACCTGTTACAGAGGAAAAAGAGAGTGCAAAGTGCGAGGTTTTATTACGCTTCCTCGATATCTAAGTTACGTAGAAGGTGAGAGCGATGGCAAGCTGATAGGGCCATAGAGAAGTACTGATGTTGTTGTTGCTATTATCTTCACCGTGTCTCACTCTCTTCCCTCTCCTCTCTCCAGGTGAGTGTACTGTACCTACCAAACCTTACTATAGCATGCATGGGAGAGTCTTACATAGTCACTCATAGTCGATAATAAAATAATGAGAGCATTGGTCGGTGTATGACGTGATAGCTCTCTGTGTGTATCTAGTGAATCTACTTATGGGAGGTAATAGTTGATAGAGGCGTAGTTACTGTATATCGGCGCTTCATCAACTCAATTAAGGACCCTGTGATCATGTATGAAAATTGGAGGCTTCTGATTCCCCCTGACTATGCCACGAAACAAGCTCCTTCTGTATATATAGTTGGCGTTTCGTGGCAATAATTGAAGGACTCATTTATCTCCAATTTTCTGACTGTAATTATCACAGGGTCCCTTAAAGCGATTAAATAAAAGAATTGGGCTTTACAACAGACTAAAACTGAATCCTCCCTTGCCATCATCTTACCAATAACATAACATGAAGTGATGGCTAGGATGATAACATTATAAGGCCACAACTAACTTATTCTATTTAATATCTGACGATGTAACGTATTCACAACACGAGGAGTAATGTTCACACTCCAATTACCTAGGCATTCATAACTTTAATCAATTCACCTTCCGTTTTATGCATTATTTTTCCAGCAAACCTGTGCAATTAATACTGTAGAATCAAGAACCATTTTCGAGCATAAAGTATTAATCAGGTGGCTTTAATTCACAGCAATGTTGTTTTAGATAAATGTTGTATTTTGATATTTATAGCATCTGTATCGTTCATAAAATTTTCATGTATACGGCAGAGGTGCTCTTCATAGCCGTCAGTCATTGGGCCATATTCAAGAACATCTGTGGTGCATACGATGGTGTGATGCTGTTATACGATGACTCCTTAGACACACTACAATGCCATCGTACCTGTAGCTTACCACGCCATCGTCAACACCACGGTTATTCTTGCATACGGCTCATTGTTCCACAGTGAGAGAGTTGTATACACCAGTTCACTCCTCCCTTACAGAATGTGTGTACAGTATATATATCCATCTCATGTTTAACTGATGCATAAGAAACCTATTGGCATTTAATGACCTACTGTTATTTTTATCTACTTGAACCCCTACTTTTAGTGATAAGATAACTATGATTCAAGAGCAGACTTACACACAGGAACAGCAAATATATATAACTTCGTAAATATGAATATAAAAACAAGAGTATTTTATCTATATATCTATATATTTATATATTTAATATGGGGTGTAAAAATCACACTGCTTGGAATTTATGTTCATTATTTACACGTGGATGATTTACATGTATTTTTATGTCCAGGTTTCAGCCAAAGTATCAGGAAGTTCCATAATTGAAGGAGAAGAAATGTCAGGGAGGGACAACGAAGGATTGGAGATAGAGGAATTCAGTGGAGAGTACAAGGGAGAGAAAACTGTGGGTAATGTTGTCGTCAGTGATACAAAACTTCACATTGCTGATGCACAGATAAAGATCACCAATGGTAAGAATCATAACACACACACACACACACACACATACACACATCAGAATTCATCAAAGTAAGAATCGTAATACACACACACACACGCACACACTCACCTGAATTCATCATTTAATTAAACACACTTGAATTCATCATTAGTCAGAATCATAACACACACACACACACACACACACACACACACACACACACACACACACACACACACACACACATACACACACACACACACACACACACACACACAAACAAACAAACAAACACACACACACACACACACACACACACACACACACACACACACACACACAGACATTACTCATTACTATATTCGATTATTTTGGTCCAGCCAGAAAAATATATAAGGGAAAATAAAACTAAAAAATGCAGAATCTTTCCCGAGTTTGCTTGTCGACGATAGGTAACGTTGAAAAGACTGGACATATATACAGTTTTAACAGAACCACATTACGAAGCAGCTAGATACGTGTTTTATAGTCACTACTGTGGTTGCTTTAAAAAGATTAGATAATACAGTTCTAATGGAGTTATCACGAAGCATGTAGTTATAGTCCGGTACATGTGTTCTATAGCTAGTCATTACTGTGGTTGTTTTGAAAAGATTGGATATTATACAGTTTTAACAGAGCCACATTACGAAGCAGCTAGATCGGTACACGTGTTTTATAGTCATTACTGTGGTTACTTTAGAAAGATTGGATATACAGTTTTAACAGAGCCACATTACGAAGCAGTTAGATCGGTACACGTGTTTTATAGTCATTACTGTGGTTGCTTTAGAAAGATTGGATATACAGTTTTAACATTACGATACAGCTAGATCGGCACACGTGTTTTATAGTCATTACTGTGGTTACTTATAGATGTTTCTTCTGGGCCTTGGTGGGGGGTTCGTCACACTCTCTGTCTCCAACTCTTCCTGGGCATCTTCACGGCTATGTTGGTACGGGTGAGCCTCTCCATCGCTATAGTGGCTATGGTGGGTACGGCGCCCCCTGCCAACACAACACAAAACATTAGTGACGTGTGCCCCCCGCCAGATAAAGAAGATGGTGATGATAGTTATGTGGTGAGTATAGGCTAGTCCATCTTTACAAGGGGTTTATGTAATGATGTAAGGCTGACATATACTACTAATCCATTGCCCAGAGAGACTTAATTAAGGGAGTATAGTCAGGTGTTGGTAAATCTGAAGCAACTGATTACTCCAAACTATTCCATGCAAGCAACAGACCACCATTATGTTTTTTTACTAATCTGGTCCTGTTTCTTGACATAATTTAATTTGGAGGATTTGAGTAGCCCTCCAATGTACAGTACCAAAAAAAGTATCCTCCCCTTAACTTTTCACTCATTGACGACAGGAGGGTGACTACGACTGGGACGAGAAGACTCAGGGTTTGGTGCTGGGAGCCTTCTACTATGGGTACACGGCTGGGAACTTCTTGGGAGGGCGAGCTGCTGAGTATGTGGGTGGCCGTGTTACCTTCGCTATGGCTGTGATGATGCCAGCACTACTGTCCCTCCTCTCACCACTCTGTGCAAGCGTCTCCAAGGACCTACTCATTGTCCTTAGGGTTCTGGAGGGACTCATGCAGGTCAGGTCAGGTCAGGGTAGGTTTGGGTTAATAATAATAATAATAATAATAATAATAATAATAATAATAATAATAATAATAATAATAATAATAATAATAATAATATTAATAAAAAAAAAAAAAAAAAAAAAAAAAAAAAATAATAATAATACCATTACTGTACATCCGTCTGCTTCTGTACCATTCCCCAGGCAGCTCTCTATCCTTCTACACACAACTTATTACCAGCCTGGATACCTCCTAAGGACAGAGGAAGCTTATGTGCCTTCGTGTATTCAGGTACTTGAACAACTCTTGAACCTTAATTAATAAAAACATAGTCAGTTAATCTATAAAAACAAACAACAAAACAGAGCCCATTAATCTAAAGAAAACAGAGTCAGTTAATCTAAAAATACAATAAAAACAGAATTAGTTAGTCTTAAAAATATATATACTGTATATAATAAAAATAGTTAGTTAATCTTTGTAACGCCCTGACCTTCACCTAGGCTCCTTCATCAGCCAGACATCAGGCACAACAAATAGATCTGGGTCGACAAAATGGAAGCTCCTACTGGTCCCTCCAAAATGAGGCACCAAACGTCACTTTTTCTTGATGGTGACTGTTTCGTGGCATGGTTTGGAGATCTCTGTAGCGTGCTGGTGGCCCACACTATCGCGGGTCCCGTAATTAAGATTCCATATTCATTATTTACCAAGCTAATTAACGTCACAGACAGATGAACTATGTTGGCAATTAGTAAGCCTCGGTGAGCTGTGAGGAATGATGGAGAAACAAAAGCACGAAATGGGGACACGAGGGATTTTAGGATGCAACCCTTCACAAAATATTAGATTAATTTCGCCAGTGTTCAAGGGGAAGTAAGAGGAAAACACCGTATAATTAGGTTAGGCCTCTTCATTGTCCTCTCTCCCTAAAAATTATTCCTACTGTAAAATGAACTACACTGTATTTCTCTTTGGATGTAAAATAACTTGGCATGTTTTGTATGTTGTGAAATGTAATATACGAAGATGTAATTTATACAACAATACTTACAGTTCCTGTTTCTCTTCATCACCTGTGGTTGATTTGCATCTTATTTCTTCATGCATCGTGATTTGAAGTTACTGTACATGTTTCGCATATATATATATATATATATATATATATATATATATATATATATATATATATATATATATATATATATATATATATATATATATATATATATATATATATATATATATAATTTTTTTCTCTGTGTGATCCTTAGGGTCGATAATAGGCAGCATCGTAGCAATGTCGTTGGGAGGTCTATTGAGCAACTCACAGATGGGATGGCAATCAGTGTTCTACATTTTCGGAGGTCTGGGTGTGTTGTGGGGACTGCCTTGGTACTTCCTCTCCTACAACCTTCCCGAGCACCATCCCAGAATATCAGAAGCAGAACTCACTTACATCTTAAAACACCGTACCTACGTCAAACAAGAAAAGGTCTCCACTGAACTTGTCCTAAGGGATATACTGACCATAATATACAAAATTGTCTTCTCAGTGGCTATCCGTTTTGTGAATTGCCAGTAACTACTACAGAATAGGATTACGAACCTTTGCTCTGTGTGGCATTAATATTTAAGGAGACTGTCTTGTTGGCAAATTGGAAGGCTACTGAATCCTCCTAACTATGCCAGAAAACAAATGCCCTCAATGATGCTAATAGAGGATCTGTTTGGAGGCATACTTTGGAGGAATCAGAGACCATCCAATTCACCAACAAGGTAGTCTCATCTTAAGTATCGCCTACATCCCTCTACCTACAGACACCACCATTACCTATCCGTGGAATCATCACCTCCATCCCATTCTGGACAATAATAGTAATGAACGTGGGATACAACTACGCCAGTTATAACTTTAATACAGAGCTTCCCACTTACTTCAGCAATATTCAACACTTCGATCTCAACAGCGTCAGTATATGAACTTTATTATGGGCAGAGTTATTTGAAAAGTTAAAACATTTATAGTTAATTATTCTCTCCCAGGTGTTCTAATAAGTCCTATACTATTACATATGAAATCAAGGTCATACGTATTACATATGGTATAGTGAACTTGAAATTTTAGGATTGTTTGGCAATGATGCTCCATACATTCTCTATACTCTATATCACTGTGTTTCACTTTGCAATATTTCAGAGTGGTCTTATGTCAGCACTGCCTTACGTCACACAGTGGGTAATAACGGTAGGTTGGGCTGCCATGGTATCCTTCGTTATGGACAGGAAGCTGCTCTCTGTTAACTTGACCAGGAAGACCTCTACAGCCTTCGGTACGTCCACGGATCATTGGTGTCTTGTATATTATGACGAAGTATCGCATATGATTAAGTGTATATACTGCAGCTTAGAGGTTAATGTTAATGCAGCATAGTTTAATTAATTGCTTCATTTTGCTACACACAGTTATTACTTCATTTTATCCTCCTCCTTCTCCTTCTCCAGCACCTTCTCATCTATCTATCTACCTCACTAGAAGACGATTGAAACTATGCTCATATGTTACCCATTTGTCATGTAGGCACAGATCCATAAATTTGAGGAGAAACATTAATCATTACAGACTCCTCCTCAAATATTGTTGCTACGGCTATTCTGTGTATAGTTATGTTACACCTCCTCCTGTGGGCCTGGGTAGGTATGTATTTGTCAGCTGCGACGTTGATATCGATGTTATGGGTGGACTGTAACTCACGTGCTGCCTTGGTGGTGATGTGTATTTCTGTGGGAAGCCTCGGTACCATTAACAGTGGACTGGCACTCGCTGAACAAGACATTGCACCAAACTTTGCCGGCTCCCTCAAAGGAATCACTAACACAATTGGGGGAGCTAATGGTTTTATTGCCCCTGCTGTAACTGGTTCCATCATAAATAATAACGTGAGTATATATCTTTGTATAAAATGCACACGTACAGTAGATGCATGTTGAATTCAAATTTGATTAGTAAAGTATTAACTCGTTATGAAAAATATTTATTCTGTAACAAACTTATAATCTGATATACCGTAAACCTTTGCACCTTCAAAGCTGTAAAATGGACCTGCCACTGAAATATTAACTTTACAGGGTTTCAGTATAAGTAGGAAAAAAATATTGTGTGACGCAACATATGTGCGTACACTATTTATATTTACATGTGTGAGAGAGGGTTGATGTGCTTTCTCACCTTGTCTCGTCTGTGTGTTTATTGACAGCAAACCCTGAGTGCTTGGCGGACCGTGTTCCTGGTGGCTGCTTCCCTCAGTATTATCTGCACCACACAGTTCCTCATCCTCAGCACAGACAAAGTTCAACCCTGGAATGAACCCAAACGAGAGGATGAATATACAAATAATAATATACAAAAAATAGAAAATGAAATGATGAATCATGAAGAAGCGCCAGAAAAAAAAAAAGTAGCGTAATAATAATAATAATAATTGTAATAATCCAATCTAGAGATGGCAGTTTAGCACCCTTCAATTTCTCTCAGTAATAGGAACCTTTATTCATTTAGAGCGGTAGAATTTACGTTAGTTTCTCTATCAAACTCATTTCCAATACACACACACACACACACACACATTTTTGCCTTCATTATGTATCAGTCACTTTATTGTCCGGAGAAGCTTGAGAATGGAAAGCGAGAGCAATATATAATCCATTTCACATTCTCTCCATTCCTATCTTTCTCTCCCCGGTCTCAATATCTCTCCATTTTCCCTCTTCACTTTCTCTCCCTTCTTTTACCTTTTCCTTTCCAGTTCTTTTTCTACTTCTTTTCTTCTTTCTCGATGGTAAGTAAAAAATTGAAGTACTGCCAGCTGTAGTGTTGTCCAGCGTTAAGGTAAATAGTACACATCACGCGATATAACATAGGTGAATTTAGATTAGAATGTATGTGTTATCACGTGTGTCGTAAAGCAATTATTGTGAAGCTTCGATAGAGATGCACAAGAATAATAGACGAAGATAAATTATCAGATAAGAGCCGTTGGAAACACACTCTTTTTCAATGCAGTAACTGCAGTTCAGCACAGTGTTACCACCTTCAAGGAATTGGAAATCATCCGTCCGTTTCTAAGGAAATTTGGAGTATGTTATTGCAAATAGTCTTCTTCTTCTTCATCTTTCGGCTATTCCCTATTAGGGGTCGCCACAGCGGATCACCTGTTTCCACCTTGCTCTGTCTTCTACATCTTCCTCTGTTACCCCTACCACCCGCATATCCTCCTTCACTGCATCCATAAACCTTGTTTTTGGTCTTCCTCTCCTCCTCCTTCCTGGTAGATCCATTTCCAGCATCTTCCTTCCCACATACTCCTCATCCCTCCTCCGTACATGACCAAACCACCTTTAGGTTTGCCTCTCTAGCTTTGTCCCCAAACCTTCGTACAGTACGTACGCTGTCCCTCTAATAAGTTAATTTCTAATTCTATCCAGCCTTGTCACTCCTAGTGAAAAACGCAGCATCTTCAATTATGCCACTTCCAACTCTGCCTCCTGTCTTTTTGTCATTGATACTGTCTCCATACCATACAACATGGCTGGCCTTATCACTGTCTTATAGACTTTTCCTTTCATCCCCTCAGAAACCCTTCTGTCACATATCACTCCTGTTATTCCAAATAGTGAAATACAGTACTGTAGTATCATTAGTAATAAAATGTAATTTCTTAAACCTTAATAATATAATAAAATTACATTGCAGAAAGTTGTTTTTACAAAAGAACATTTTAAAATAAATGTAAATATCAATCTAAGAAAATCTAAAAAAAAATGGACAAACATCTAAAAGGAAATTGACACTGGGCACACTTAACTGATCTAAACAGTGTTGCCAGGTGCAGGGAATTTCTCTGTTGTAGCGAATTTTGAGGTCCACACAGGGACATTATATGAATATAAAGATTGTTCAAGAGTAAATGGGGAAATTTCTACCAGATAAAATACCAAAAAGACCGTCAATGTTCAAGCATAAATAGAGAATTATTGAGGCAAAAAGGAAAATTCTAATGTTGTTGAAGTTGGGGAGATTTCGTCAAGCAGATCTGGCAACACTGAACTAATGTAAACAAACAGCACTGGCCATTGCTAGGCTATCAAGAAGTCAAGAACTGCAATATTTTCATATTTTCAACATAATATGGAAAAGATTAACGTCAGATGAGAAATGTGTCAACAAGAACACGTAACAGAAAGAAATAAGTGAACGAAAAATATGGATAAAGAGGAGAAATATATAAGTGAACAAAAAAAAATTATGGATTACGAGGAGAAAATTCGACATGTAATATGGTAAGTTCCGTGTACAGTATTGTAATTATATTTGGTAAATTTACAAAAGTACTTCATTCACTATATTGTATATTTTAGTATTATTGCCCACTATTTTGGACCATTCTAATTTCTAAGACACTTTTCATTGTATTAGTATAGAAGTACTTCATTCACTATATTGTATATTTTAGTATAATTATTTTGGACCATTCTAACACACTTTTCGGTATTTATTGAAAGAATTACCATTTTGTAGCAGTGTTGCCAGATCCGGCTAGGTCCCAGTATTATGCCCCGGTCATTTCCTGTACTTTACCACGGTTATTTCCCAGTAGTTTGCCCAGGTTAGGTCCCGGTAGTCTGATGCTGTCTAGGTTAGGTTAGGTAAGGTCAGGCCGATTTCAAAATGTCCCATTTGGAAATGGGGCATTTGCGGAGGAAATGCCATAGAAGAAAATAGTCTTAGAATTGTCTAAATAAGTGGGTAATGAAGGTAGAAATACCAACCGTACGCAATGATGGTAATTCTTTCAATATTTACCCACTTTTCATCTATGGTGTTTCTCTCGGAGATGCCCCGTTTTACAAACATAATTTGGAAATTAGTCTGACCTAAACTAACCTAGACCACAGCAGACTACCGGGACCTAACCTGGGAAAACTACCGGGACCTAAACTGGGCAAACTACCGAGAGCTAACCTTGGTAAAGTACCAGGACCTGATCGGGGCAAAATACGGGACCTAGCTGGATCTGGCAACACTGCTACAAAATGGCAATAGTCTAGATGAATACCATACTGTACCTTTTTATTCGAGAGTAGCTTGTCCTGTTGATAAATAAAGGCCTTATTACACGTGGGACAGTTCACTGACGTCATTAATACTCCATGGGCATGTAAAAAGTCTAAACTGGCTTCGTTATTCTCAAAACAGCGCTGAAGAATATGTTTGGGGACAGACGGACACTCGGTACAAAGGGAAGCAATTGTAATGAATTTGAAATTGACGGGCATTAATCAAGCACACTGATTGGCTGTTGAAATTGAGGCGCATTGATCAAGCACACTGATTGGCCGTCCACGCGAATATGGCCTCTGTACACCCTGCGGATAAAGTAAAATTGAATCAATTAAGGGTACCTATAGTTTTATTATGAAAGCTATGCATTTACGTCGGAAGTAACCTATGAGGAAATGACATACTTGTACAGTACTAATAAATGTATTTGACAGAAAAAAATTGATGGTACGGTAGTAATTATGGACAAGCGCCTGAATAATACCAATATAACTCACTAATGAAGAGTTCTGGTGTCGTTTTTCTATATCTTGTTAAAATTTTAATTTCCCAAATTTTTTTGTATGGATAATCATTCCTTACTGTTTTTTTGTTTTTTTATCTGTTGAAATATGTGTGTGAGGGTTCATTTTGACCGTGTTTGATTCACTCCCCCCCTCCCCCAAAGAGGCTGGATTAAGGGGCAAAACAAGTAAATAACACAGTATATAGTTATTTATATGTTCTAGAGTTAGCCTGACTTTACCTGACCTAACTTAACCTAACCGAACCTGACCTGACCTAACCTAACCTAACCTAATCTGGATCAGGACAGACTATTGGGACCTAACCGGGGCAAACTGCCAGGATCTAACATGGGGAAAATGGAACATGGTCAAAATGAAGCTGTCACACTGGGAAATGATATCTAGTCCAGCAATGATTTATTATTTTGCTTTATCGGGTCAGTAATACAGTGTAGGTAATAATTCCTCTTCCCTCAGCATAGTAATTGCTCTTCCCTCAGCATAATAGTTTCTCTTCCCTCAGCATAATTATTTTTTCCCTTAGCATAATAATATCTCTTCCCTCAGCATGGTGTCTGACTTCTTCTATCCAAATGTTGGTGGTGTAGAGGAACACATATTCCAACTGTCTCAGTGTCTCCTTCACCGTGGCCACAAGGTTATCGTCCTCACACATGTCTATGGTGACCGACGTGGGGTTCGTTACATGACCAATGGACTCAAGGTGCTGCACTTATGGTTTTCATTCAGTGGCATCTCTCATGGTAGTATCTGACATAGTAACTGCTATATTTGATCAGACTTTACTCAATAGCTACTTAAAAGTATCGTCCCTTGCTAAAATCTCTTGTGGGTAGACTTTGATACTCTTGTCTGAAACAAGTTGATGATTTTATGTTGGGAAATGCTTGGTATTGGAAAAATATCAACGTGAAGAATCACAAGACTGAGAATTTGTGGGGAAAAATTTTTGGTTGAGTATGGGAAGTACGATATTTTATGTTCATTCATTTACCAATCTGTATACTGATACCAGTATGTAGGATATGTTTAAAGTTACTGTGTTGCTTGCAGGTGTATTATTTACCAATCCAGACCTTCTACAACCAATCAGTGCTGCCCACCTTCATCACATGGTTGCCACTGGTACGAAACATCTTCCTGAGGGAGAGTGTCACCATTGTACACGGCCACTCTGCATTCTCCACCATGGCACACGAAGCTATGAATCTAGCCAGAGCAATGGGACTTAAGGTAAATTGGCATATCTTTGACCAGACCTCCTGTTTTCGTGTACCGGTACTGTACTTGTATATGTGCAGTATATGTAATGAATACAATAATTGTGTTTTTACCATTTTATAAAGGTTTCTCTTGTAGACTAGGATATGTAAGAAATATAAAAATAATATTTGGTGATTTTTTATTAGAAAGTTGTTGTTGTTGAAGCTCCTCAAGCTGTCTGGCCGAGCAGCCCCGAGCTCTTGAGGAAGGTCATGGCCTGAACCGGGCTTTCCCACAGTGCCCTCAGAGAGTGTATGTTGTGTTGTTGGCGAGTGTTGTTGGGTGCATTGCAGTCTTCCATAATGTGTTTAACAGAATGGGGTGCTGTGTTGCATCCCGGACAGGCATCCACGATGGCTCCATCCAGCTTCTTCTTATATGTCAGAAGGGCCGGGTGGTGGCCACACCACAGCCTGGCCAGGTGGACTCTGTCCTCACGGGGAAGGGAGGATTCAGATGGGTTGATGTCAGGAGGTCATGCATGCAGCTGGGTGTTGATTTTGAGTGTTCGGATGGACTGATGAGTGATTTGAGTATGGATGTGTTTCTGGAGACTGCTTTGGGGTGGGCAGGGTGTGAGAGATGATAGTAATTGTGTATGGTATTGTGTACTGGGTGTTGTTTTGATGTTACCCTGCATGTGTGGGTGTTTTGCCATCTAGCGTAGTGGATGGTGTGGGTTTGTAGGTTTGTTTCCTATTTGTGAAAACCCATGCCCATTGTGACTTTTGCTGTGACCATTCCTTTCAGTTTTGTCATCAGAACATTAGGTAGGTGTATGATATCCCAACATGTTTACAAAAGTTTCATTTTAATTAAATAATGGCAGTTTTCATTCACTGAAAAAGTAGTTTACAATGTATCAGAAATATATATTAAGCTGTTGAATAGTACTGATAAATGTTAGCTCATTTTGTCTTTCATTACAGAGTGTTTTCACAGATCATTCCCTGTTTGGATTTGCGGATATGTCCGCTATTGTCACAAACAATTTTTTAGCTCTCTCACTGGCTGATGTCAACCACTGCATATGTGTGTCTTATGTTGGGTGAGTCTAGATACTGGTACTTACCTATATGTGTTATTTGTCAAACATCTTGCAAATTAGGCTACAGTAAAATTGAACTTTGATGATAAAAGTAGTTTCATCAAGATAGTACTGTACTAGAGTTGCAATAATGCAAAGATAATGTTTATGACAAGAGAAGTTAAACATGTGTTGTTGGCAGGAAAAAAAGCATGAAGTTATGTTTTGACAGAAAGTAAAACATTAACATGATAAATATTTTGGCAGGAAGGAGAACACAGTCCTCCGAGCCAATGTGGAGCAAGAGAAAGTGTCAGTCATTCCCAATGCACTAGATTCTTTAGTATTTCGACCTGATCCAGCAAAAAGACCTCGTAATAAAAGTAAGTGATCCACAGAAATTTAGTGATTTAGTTAACGGTAAGAACATTTAGAATAGTGACCTCACAGTTAGAAACAATAATATCGTTTAACTAAGCACATTCCCTCGGACACAGATTCTGCATGTGATTGCTTCTTAGTGCCTCCACAAGGTCCAACAGTTATGATATTGCCAATATTTGATGTTTGAGGTATTCAAAAAGAAGATTTATAATTTTTTTTTTGTGGGTAGCCTAGCTTCATAACTTTTACATAAATAACCAGTTTGTTGTAATGTGCTGTATATATTTATATAGTATTGTAAACTCATGGTTCCTACTTGCAGTTAACATCATTGTTATGAGTCGGCTTCAGTACAGGAAAGGAGTGGATCTTCAACCAGATATAATGCGACACATCTGTCAGCGTTATCCTCAGGTGTGTGTCTGGTTTGTCTTTGCTTTCTGTGTTAATGAAAATTTAGTATAACAAAACCATCTAAAGCCTTAAGGCTTTATATATACTGTATATACAGTATAAGAAAGGTGATATTGTATATTGGTGGCATTGTATGTAGAGGTTTGTGGTCTCCAAACATTCGTGTTTATTATTCTTTTGTATGAGCATTACCCTATTGTGTAAGTACAGTAGTGTACTGTATATTTCTTCCAGAACTCTCATTAAGCACTTAAATTATTTGGATAATTTTTGTTTTGCCAAATACTGCTTTCTTAGTGAAAGTTAGAGAATATTAGCACATCACACTCTTGATAGATGTTTTATTAGAGCTGATCTTTAAGTTTGCTGGTGGGTCCATTCAGGTTATTCATTCCATCTGTTGCAGTCACTCTTTTCTACCAGTTAACTCGAGCCATTTTGCTGTTAAAGGTGAATTTCATCATTGGTGGTGATGGTCCCAAGAGGAGTGTGCTGGAAGAGGTTCGAGATGAAATGGGTGCCGACCGTGTGAGGTTGCTGGGTGCAGTACCTCATGCCCAAGTTCACAGTATCCTTGTCACTGGGCATATCTTCCTTAACACTTCGCTCACTGAGGCCTTCTGCATTGCAATCTGTGAAGCTGTCTGCTCTGGGTCAGTGCCAATTAAAATACAGTATATAAACCCTTGATATAACACTAATTAATACAGTACCGTACTTGTATCCACCATTTCATTTTACACTCAGTCCCTCATTGAAGTCCACCAAAGCTTTTCTAGGTTTTCTAGTATTCATTACCATATAAATAAGATAATCTACCGAGTCTGTTTTAAGTGACAACGTTATTTATTTTAGCATAATATCAAGAGGTTACTGTATGTTAATTTTGGGAAAATATTTGTACTGTAGAGAGCAACTGATCTCAAACTATTGTACAGTGTATTAGTAATTATTAACTGTTATTGAACAGTTATGTTAATCTTTATGTTAATTTTGTTTTTAATTCAGAATTAATACCGTAACTGCTTTCAGTTTTGCAGAATTATTGCTGAATACTAAGCTAACTGCACCATATTACTCTCATATACAGACCTGCAGTAACTTTAAGTCCACCTTTGTATATAAGGTAAACTTAAATAACATCCTCCTAGATCCAGCACAATACTGTACCTTCTTACAGCAATGTGTTATCAGGTATCACATACTGAGCCATCATGTATTGAATCTATAACACTAGAATTTTGAGCTTGATTCTGTTTTATTATTTGCATATCACCATCATCCCAACTGTATCTTCTGGTTTAAAGATTGAGATAGGTGTGGCCTTGCAAAATATTTATCATTAGAATGCCTGTGATAAGCAGAACTGTATTATTAAAATTGATAGTGCATTGCAGGCTGCAAGTTGTGAGTACAAATGTGGGTGGCATACCTGAGGTCCTTCCTTCACATCTCATCCATCTGGCTTACCCAACTGTCAAAAGTGAGGTTTCTTTATCTCTTCCAGTATTCAGCAAATGAATGTTTGAGATTTTGCTCTATTTTAGGTTAAGTTTCCAAATTTATAATTCAGTACTGAGCATAATTCTCATTTCATTCATGTACACAGCCTAATAATTACACACTAACACTTACAAATATGTAATCTGTTTAGTGTGATACACTTTGAAGCCATGGTAGCCAGCAAAAAATGTGAAAAACAACTAGGCAGTATGAAGTTATGAAAGAGACAGTCTAAACACACTGAGAGTTGGGTATAAACTGAAGGGGAAAGGACACAAATAATTCTTGTCACTTTTCTCCACTCACTTTACCCTGCCTGCACTCTCTTTATTGCCTCCCTACCACACAGTCCAACACCTTGAATAATTGACCTCAAATATCCTGTGTAATTTGTCCTTACTACCATTCTTTAGCACGACCTATGTACCATATTACTGTATATTTCTTCAACCAGGCCTGAGTCAGAAATTGGAGTTGGCCATTGAACTGGAAATAAGTGGTCAGCGGGTGGAACCGTGGGAGATGCACAGTGAAGCTCGTGACATTTATTTGTGGGGTGATGTGGTGCGACGTACTGAGCAGGTCTATCATCGGGTCCATCGCCATCAGGCCAGCTCAGCTCTCATACACCGAATACCCAGGTTTCACTCCCACAATACCTATCTCACAACCTCACACAAGAATATAGTAAACTTAGTACTATAGCCAGCAAAAAATGTGAAAAACAACTAGGCAGTATGGAGTTATGAAAGAGACAGTCTAAACCCACTGAGACTTGGGTATAAACTGAAGGGGAAAGGACACAAATAATTCTTGTTACTTTTCTCCACTCACTTTACCCTGCCTGCACTCTCTTTATTGCCTCCCTACCACACAGTCCAACACCTTGAATAATTGACCTCAAATATCCTCTGTAATTTGTCCTTATTACCATTCTTTACTTGAACAAGTAAGGAGGGAGTGTTGGAACAGGGAGAACTGGAGACACTTCTGCCGTGGCCACCCCCTTGGGGGGAGTTCCTGGAGGGAACGAGGCGTCAGAGCTATAGATAGATAGATAGATAGTACTATATTGTATATGATTATCCAGTAGTGATGGATGAGGTATAAGAATATGAGGGTGGGTTAGTCGCAACCTCAGTCCACGTCTTCTAGTGTTATGCAGAGCTAGCTTTATATGGAACTCAATGGACAACTAATCTCTCTGTTGCAGGTACAAAAAGTGTGGTGTAGTTGCAGGGTGGTTCATGATGTTCCTTGTCACTTTGCAGTTCCTCCTTCTCAAAGTCTGTGATGCATTGTGGCCTGCCAAGGTTAGAACATGGTTTGGTATTGCTGATCTTTTGTGCAAGGTTGACTGGCATGTGTGTTTTATTATATTTCTTGTTTTGGTCCCTTACAATTTTCTTTTATTATCAGTTTAATCCTTCAATAGTCAGGGAATGCAAGATTGTAATAGCTGTTGAGAATAAATGTACAAATATTTACAAGGTAGTCAGCCTTTTCATTTCATTAGCACTGTAGCACAACTGAAGTTTATGAACTAACAACTGCTCCTATTTTCAGGATATTGACCTTGCACCAGATTATCCCACGAGTTTCTGGTCATGTGGCAATGGCAATGTAGATAGAGTAGGTAGACCACAATGGGATGATGCTGACAACAACGTAGCAAAATCAGTAGTAAAAAGAAAACAAAAGTCCAGGCATCGTAATAACAGAGCAGCTGCATCACTCTCAAATGGAACACCTCTTAGACCAGACACTTCCACCAGAAATCTACACAGGCAGCTTTGACGACAGTTCAATTTTAAAGGGTAAAGGTAATGATTTTGCTCATTTTGTATTTATTTTTCAGTTAACTCAGGACATTTAGTATAATATAACATTATTGCGATTATTACTCTTTGTTTTCTCTCCAAAAATGTGTCCCCAAAATTATCATGAATTTTTTCTAATGAAGATTATTAGTCAATTTTTTCTCTCTCTCCATAGAAAAAAACATCAAGATGTTGAAGACAGTACACATATGACTCAGAAATGTTTCTCTAGTACAGTACTGTATATATTGTGCTTATATATTGATAAAGTAATTGAATCCATAAAATATGATTATAATAGTACAGCTGTAATGTTGGGAATATTACCAGGCCATATTCCTCATATTTATCTCACAGACTCCCAGGTCCAGTGAGCTCTAGTCCTATCCCCCATGGGATATGCTTCAGTAGCCTGGGCACATAGGGACCAACCCCACTTTTATTTAAATTTGTTCTGTGGGCCAGAGGTCATATACCCAAGGATAAGGTTGCGTGATATGAACTGGAACGTCACAGTAGCTGCAGATTACAGTCATTTTTTCACTTTATCCTTGTATATGCTTTAGACTTCTTTTTTGTCTCAATGTCTTTGTATACAAATTAATACAAAATCTGTTAACACTGGTCCCACACTTTGCAATGATCACAGCAGAAGAATCACCAGTCATATTTGTGTGTGTAAGACATTTTTATATACTGTACTGTAATTCATTTCCCAATATTTCCTTGATTTTACAGTTTATACTATTCTTCCAACTGTTCCCAGTAATACTAAGCATTTAATACGGTACTTACCATTTTTTCACTTGTCTGTTTTTTCATATTTCTGGCAGGTGTTTGGAGATAACAAGCAGAGAAATCAGAAGGCTGGTTCTTGGATACTCTTTGTTGTATATACTGTATTGTTGTTGTTTTTGTTGTTTTTTATATACACTCGACCCTCGATTTAACGGATTTCGGATTTAACTGACACTTTTTGCTACTGGACAATCATTGCACATTGGACAGAAAGTCAGTTACTTGAAAATTTTGTCCACACTAGGTGGCAGTGTAGCGTTCCCACCCAACACTCGAGTACCCTGTCCAGAACACGGTCAGGCGTGCGCGGGCTCACGGCGCCAGTGATGGTGAGTTGTTCAGTCAGCCAACTGATATTTATTTTAAAAAATATTTAATACAAACTCAAAAAATTTGTGTGTACTGTACGAATAAAAACTTATGGACTAGTGGTGAAAATTTAACAATTTTACGTGTGCCGTCAGCCCCCCCCTCCTCCCCTCACTACACTCACTGGTGGGGTTTTGAGTCGGCGATCTGAGTCCTTCCTGCTTAGTCAGCTATAGCCGAAGCTGACTCGGGTCCTGTTTACGGTGCAATAGCTGCAGAATGAGGGGCATGGGGAACCCCTCCTCTGTAAGATTTCCCTAGTAAAGGGCTACCTCCAGTGTGGAGATACTGTACTGTATTGTGCTTTTGTTAATAAGTTCATATGATGTACAGTCCAGTACAGTGTACAATACTGTACTGTATCATAAGTATTTACTGCAATTTATTTTTAACCAGCTCAAAACAATGTACCTGATTATATTTTGTCCAAATAAAGTGGATGCAGATATAGTATGTCATTAATATATGAACTTTGATCATTAATGTGAATTTCTTGACGATACTAAGCTTTAGTTACTGGTTAGTTTTCTTCCTTTATAAGTCCATCTGACTCTCAGTTTCTCTTGTCACCAATCTTTTATGTTATATAATTATTTCCACTTTATTTTCCATCCTGTTACTGCATACATAACACCTCCCTATTCAGACATTCCGAGAGTTGTGTGAAAACGCTTGACCGTCAAAAAGTAAAGGTTTGTATTGTAGAGCAATAGAAGATGATAGGAATTCACCGACATGGTTTGGACATACAGTAGTGTACGGAATGTAGTTATAGTGGAGAATGAAAAAATTACTTCAATGAGATTATGGTCTGTGATATGGATGTTAAAATTAAAAGTGGGGATGAACCGAAAAATGTTGGGGAGACAAGTCGATCTGTTTGTAAGAGAGAGAATAGGAAAGGAATGTGGAATACTGTATATTTTAATGAACAGAATTAATGGCTCTAGCAATGGAGGTTTTTCTATTGTTTCAATAAGAGGTTAGGCTTGAGGAAAAAATCTAAGCTAAAATCAGGTGTCTGTTTCTTGGCATAGATTTAAGGAAATAATAGGATTGACAAGATGTTGCTAATTTTTCACTCTTATCCCTTGAAGACTAACATGAGAAATGTATACAAGAGAAAAGGGCAAACCTTTGGCGTATATACATTTCCTTAGGGTATTGAATTACCGTACATATTTTTATCGGAATGTGTCATGTTCAGTTATATTATTGAATGCAAGCACTTCAGAGCCATAAATCCTGACCAATTTCATAGTCATCAAGAGAAGGGAACATTTAATTACTTTTGTGTCACCAGAGTGCGAGAGGGTTTACGGCAGTTCCAGTTCTCAGAGAAGGTCTAAAGTGGCATAAAGGTTTTACTCTGAATTAAAAACATTTGGGCAAAAAATGTCAACATAATTTATTTACTTTTCATGCCATATAGTAACATGAGCATACATACACAGTAACAATGATCATGTTGATGTGTACTGTACAGATAGCACTACTACATACTACACGTAAAGTGGCGAGTGGTATAAGTGGTGCTGTGTTCACTCCAGCGGAAATTGAAGCCAAATATCTAATCACAGAAAATGTTCCAAGGATAAATGAAACGGGGCAGTCCCAGATGTAATCGAAGAAGGATGCCAATCACTAACATTCTTGCAACTATAACCACAATGTACTACCATTTTCTAAAACCACATTGCATTAGAATAGACTTTATGTACAAAGGATTTATGGAGGATACTATACACTTTAAAAGCTCATCATATACACACAGTTATTTGAGACTACTTCCAATTTGTTTTCTCATTGACCTGAAGTGAGCACAGCAACAGTACTTACATAAACCTGCAATCTGCCCCTATGGAATTGCATCCCATTAATGTCCATCAATTTTAGTTTACAAATAATTTAGACCTGCCGATATGAATTACAGCAAATATTAAAACAGGTAAAATATAATTGTTTTGTGCAAGCATTATGCCAGAAAGAAAAGGAAGCAGTACGATGCTAATTCATTGGGATGCTATAAGTCCTGCCTAGTTAATCTGAAATCCTATTTGGTGATCTAGAAAACATGTTGTTAAAAATGTCATACAGTACTTATTAATTTACCTTTGAGCACCATTCTATGAAATTTACAATAGCATCGCCAATTGAAATTTGTTTACAGTAGAATTTTATATTCATATTCTATCTGAACAAGGCAATTGAAAAATTTTTACCTTCATGCTATTACAAATTCCTACAACAACCACCGAATTATTGTGCCAGAATTTAAATATTTCTCTTTAGAACACAAACCTGTATCTGGAAATGCACTTAAAACAGATATTCAACTGTGACTTTGTATCTTGAATACATGTATGAATAACATGAATACAGAAGACTTTGAAAAAGTACTGGGAGGATTTTGGGGGATTTCTTGCATGCATTGTACTGTATGTCTGTGATTTTTCATGAGTTTAGGTTTGTACTATTGGCCACAGGAATTCGTACACAGCTGTTGTTTTTGAGGGTTTACAACATACGGAAAATGTAAGACTACGTAACTGCAAAACAACATTATTAATGGATTTGTTGTTTTGCAATCACAGAGTCACTTGGTAGACCATTCAATGTAGTACTTCCAGAATATTGACCTCTTTCCATATAGCCTGTGTAAGAATTCCTGTGGCCAACTGTACATTAGGTGTAGAATACATGGTATGAGCTTGGGTGTATAAATCAGTCTGCAGCTGTGGATTGCAAGGTGCATTCCAACAGAAACTCCTTAATTCCACCTTACTCAGGCACCAGTGAGGCACTTTTCCTGTGCCAGGCACCAAAGTCTGTAGTAACTGCTTAGATCTGCACTGTAAACTGAGTATAATATCTGATGGATGGTAACTGTCATTGTAAATTATATTGATCCAGCTTATAATACTTAGCAGATGGCTAGTGATACCTAATAGACTGCAACTCAGGACATTCTCAGCTCACTGCAAAGTCATTCTCATTTCCACAAAATTATTGTCAAAAACTATGATGAGTTGAAAAAGAGGAGACAGTGCAAAACATACAAGTGTAATTTAAATAGTGTAGTAGCAAGAGAAAAGATGTGTGAATGTATTGGTATGTAAAACTCTGTAAAAGATCAAGGTGTGGAATCTGTGAAGAAATGCTTGAATATATGAAAGACCGAAAATGAAAGTACAGTATTTGATGATAAAAGTTCGGAGAAAAAATAGTGGAACAATATCAGGAGGAAAGGGCATGGAGAAGTCAGAGATGAATAATGTTGCCATGCTATTTAGGTCTACAGTAATTGATGTTTCAAAATTATGCTTTAAGTACAATGCTTTTTAATTTTATATGTAGTAGGTAGATATAACGTTTGACGTCCCGTATATATGAAGATTTTGGATGATAATATTTTAGTGTATCAAATATGCCTATTAAATATTTTAAATTCACTTTGAAATGTGCAATGCTGGTAGTATCTTGCTACAGTTCAAGTGAAATCCACACGAGCAAAGGGATTTGGATGTTAGAATAGGGCAGAATTCACTGGAGTCTGTGGAGTGTGCTTTGGTCACATATCTGGTGTTAAGCTTGTGGTAATATACTGAGGTGAGTGTACTCCAGATTTGGAACATTTGGTGTAATATGGAAAGGTATAGAACATATGATATGAATTATATGTATGTTATAACAAGTGCAGATTATGTGATGTAAAATTTAGGTGTACATATAACAGGTGTACAACAGAAGTGGCAAACTAGGAGAATGTAAAGTGTAATTAGTTTTGCAAAGCTTTGTCTTACAACACATTACTTGAGTGGGTGTTTGGCGGTATGCTGTCAACAGAGTACATTACTTGCTAATAATTATTTGTTTGTTGTAGGTGTAAATGAAAGATAAAGAACATATGTTAGTTGTTTTTAAAAGCTTCATTCACTGTTATTCAGTCATTAAGTGTTACATGTACAGTACAGTACTGTACAATGATTTAAAGTGATATTGTGTTACTGTAATGCAATGGAGTCCCCCTGACATTTTCTACATCCCAATATAAGACTTCCCCTCTGCTTGGAGCCCATGTCTACTCTTGTCCAAACAATACATTATTTGAAAATTTTTAAATTTTTACTTCAATCAGCAGAGGCATTTGTAGTAACTTAATTATTGAATAATTTGAAATGGCTTGAGTCCCTATTGTTACAAGTTATGCAGGGTTTACTGTATATCTAGATATGACAGTTGTTTCTGTAATGTATATGGTGTATGAGTCGAGTATTTATGACAGTTTGGTGAGAAAGGGATGGTGTTGTGGTGAGTTAGGGAAAAGGGGCATGGATGAGGGCAGTGGTACCATTCTTGCTTCACATCTGTATAGTCAATGGAGTTTTAAGCTTCTTACCAATCTTACAGAAATGGGTTGCATATTCCTGTAACTACATCTGACTATATGGCATATCTGGCCTAACTCTGGTAGTTAGCTTCATTAATGTATCTAACTGATAAGTTCTACTTCAAAAGTAATTCAGTACAACAGTAGACCCCCCAAAGTATAATTTTAATGTGGAACTGGAATGTAACCCTCTAAGTATGGAATGGAATGGAGATCAAGGAAAAATTTAATCTGATATCTTATTATAGATTTGGCCATGGGATCACCTGGTAATTTACATTAAAAAATAGCTTTATATCCGTATAAATGGACTCCAATTGATCCTGAAATTGGTCAGCTGAATGAGCTTCCTTCACATGACTAATGAAAATCCTTAACCCCTTTTATGAAATGCTGGACCCAACCTTTGTAAAGCATGTATGGTATGACTGAAAGTTGGGTATGAAGAGTATTTAGCATGTATTGGGTGACTGGAAGTATTGCACAGGTGTAGAGCATGTGTTGTATAACCAAGTAGTGTACATTGTTCAACAACTGTACATTTATTGTAACTGGGTATAGCAATTGTAGAGCATGTGTTGCATGGATAGGTGAATTTATTAAGTGTAGAACATGTGCTACATAGTTAAGTGGCTTACATGACAGTACAGACGAGTGGTGTGTAAATGTTACTGTTTACAATAGAGATTTTATTTAATCAGCTCTGTACACGATTCTTGTCTACTGCAGTGTATTTTTTTCCATGGGGATATTGTTTATGGTTAGTCACATAATGGGCAGTAAATTGTCTGCATGAAAATATTTGTCACCATCATCAATACCTGTCTACTCATAATAATAAAAAAAAAAATCTTATGGGAAGTTGAGGCTAACTTATGCCTCTCAAACTTTGGCTCTTTATTCAGGTACAGCTCAACTACAGTTTTACACAAAGTTGTTAGAGACTGTATGCAACAAAAAAGATATATAATATACATATCACGTAACGATTGTCCAATCCACTCTAGTAATCATAGACTAGTAACTTCAAATATAATCAGTACATAAAATTAGTGGGTAAAAAAAAGAAAAATAACTTAAATCTACGTATGGCAGTGACACTGACTAAAAGATTTCCAAAATGATGATGAACACCAGGCAGCATCAAACAACCTTTTACATAACTTTCAATTCCTGACAGTATTTTAACTGAAGTAAAAACATATGAAGATACAATGCCGGTAATGCCCAATTTTATTATATTTAGCTAATGAACACAAGTCACAAAAAATATATTATGTGCTTTACATGTCTTTTATACTTTTCCTAATAATAATAAAAAAATAAAAATAATTCCAAAACTCAACAATAAATACGAGTATCACACAAGAATAATGGAGCAGGCACCACAGTATTCTTGACCAATTATCCCAACCAGTATACCCCTTACACTACTTGTACATTCCCTGGCCATAAACAAAGTGGTTACTGCACATACAGCAAAAGAACTAATTATAATATTAAGAAGCACAGTCCCTGTATTTCTTGTTTAGTGTAGGAACCAACAAGAGATAGAGGACTGACCACAAAATAAGAGAGAAAAGAGAAAGTACAGTATATTTAGTATTGATAGTCCTTTTTGCCTCTTATGTCTAGCAAGGAACATGAAGATTTACTGAAATGTCATTGCAAATCTAGGAAGAGGCAGGACTTTGACCATGGCTGCACTAAAACAGTTTTCAATATACTGTACAATATGGGTAACAACAGTAAGAGTTATTGAGATATATTGTGTCTGCTATAATATTTACTTCCTCAGGTGCTTCTTTTTAACTGATAACTAAGATTTTGATAAATATCAACAAAGAGCTTTTGTTACTAGCACTATACCGGAAATTTGTTAAATATTTTAATTAAAACAATTCTATATGGAAATAGAAATGTTTGAAACATACAATTGTCATATTAGTACAATAATAACAATACCAGACATTAGATCAAGAAAGAATTGGGAAAATGAGACAAATAAAAACTAATTTAGAGTACAAATGTGTCTCGACAGTCCGTATTGTTGCATAAAAGAAGGTAAATGTATTAATGAGTATAAAATGCAACACCAGTAGGTGTGAATATAGCTAAAGGAGTATGCTAACCATCAATGTTACTGTAAATTATTCACGAGACAGGTTACCAAAGGAAGAAATAAATTCTAATATAGTATGTAATTGTATAATATAATATATTGAAGTTATATAGAATAAAAAACAGTAATGGGTATGAAATAAAGGACACATTGATTTGCAGAGAGAGGGAGAATGGAAAGACATCTAATGATGTACTGTATATAGTTGATGAGCTAGAAAAATCCTTCAGGTTATCCTCATTTATCCTGATGATGACTTACACTGTCATCAACTTCACCTTGAGGAACAAACACCAACTTTCATCACACATACTCATAACAACTGGTGAAGTTTTCATATTGCATGAAATTAACACCATCCTCTTTCTGTATTGACTTTCCAAATTAGTACTTATGAAATTTGCATTTATATATGAGTTTCATGATACTGAAAGTAAAACTGATTACTGTGCATATATTTTAAGAAGAAATTAAGAGACCTACCCTCTAGCTATATCATTATTGTATTCCATCACAGGATAAAGCTTGTGCTGCAATTGACCAGACATGACATGTTAGCTAATTAATGCAGTACAGTATAATAGTAATGATTATATTATATATATATATATATACTTTTGAAACTGTTATTGCTACCTTCAGCTGCTGTCACAATTCAGCATTACATGCTACTATACTGTACAACACAATACATAGCTCAATTATCAATCCTTATACAGGTACAGTACAGTATTATTTTATGGTAACAATTCTTTTGTAATACCATTTAAAGAGCAGGAAATTCCTTATAAATAAAAATACTGTATTATTGCTGCTAATGATCTAAATAACAACCAAACTGAGATCCATGTTATGAAGGACTTTTGTTCTGCTCCTGTAAAATAATAAACATATAACAATTTTCATATTAATGAAGTGAACTGGATGTCGGTATCAAAGAATAAGTCTACCTGAAATAAATATTGTCACATTGCAAATTAAAATTACTGACTGCCTTGTAAACCAAAATATTAATAATAATCATATATTAAAAAAAGGTAGATAGACAGGGGAAAAACATAATTATGAGATACATTATAATACTTTCCTCATTCCTTGTAACACTTGTTATTCCACTTTCTGACTCTTGACTTGTAACTGATCTCATTTACTAAAACATTACTGTCCAGTACACCAATATTTGTTAAGGCAGGCAAGATCATTGTAGGCAAGTTGGAGAACGGTCATTTTTCCAAAGTTATCAAATAACACATTTCCTCAGTATAATTAAATTGTGTGTGTGTTGGCACACTAGGAGGAATCAGTAACCTGCTTGCCAACATTACAAGCCTCTTAACATGGATCATAAGCTGTAAATTGTTTACACTGTTAATGAACTGACAATCGTTAGCTAAGTCATTGAATTGTATTTTTGTGATATGATAAACTTATCAAAGAATATCAGCAACTGCTGTTACTATAACTTCAAGTGTTGTCATATGTTAAGAAAAGTGGGAATGTCAATAAAACACAATTAAATGAAACAAAATTTAGGGTATTATGGTGTACTGGCTAACTGGTCAGCTTTGTGGGCCTAATCAGCTAGTACCTCAAAGGGAGCTCAAACTTGGGTTTTCATTGTTCATACATTATTCTGGGATGCATCAGGATATCTGTGCCAAATCTGATTAAGATTTGTTCAAAAATGGCGACGCTGTTTCAAGACAAGCAAACAATCTTTTACATTTATTTTATATGTATTAAACCAGGCAACTTTTCACATGGATTTCCTTTTATTATCAGATTTATCAGTACGGATACTGTATTAATACTATAGATGTATTTTATATTATTACTGAACTATATTTATGTGACAGTATTTCACCAATTCAATCGTGTAACTGCCAGTACCTTACAATTTTTAGGAAAATTTGGTATGCCTAATGCTCTAATATATCATGGATACATAAAATTTTCACGATACCTTTAGTAAAGTCAATTCCAGATGTGAAAAATGATGAACTTCCAGATTTTCCATAGCAAAAAAAGTGAGAAGTGTAAATGCAACAAGATGGACGTGTTATGATAGGTTCACTATTCTCTCACCACCATGTTTTCACTGCATAAATCAACCTTGTCTTGGGCATGTAGAACCTGACATGACATTGGAATTAACGTAAACTGGCAGTGACGTACAGTACAATTATACATCTGTGACTGAGACTGAAGAACAAGGCTTAAAATACTTCACACAAGAAGCCTCCATCGGTCTGTACCATGAGGGAAGACCAGGGGAGCCAGTACAGAATCATGATATGGATGCAATTACTGCATTTTGAGGGCTTTATTTATACAAAAATGTAGAGAGGTTGGTGGTGATAATTACATACCATAACTGTATAGCTATTGTGACCCTTACTTCTTATGTACAGTATCTTCAAAACGGACTACTGTATACATTAGTATTCAGTTTAACTTAGAGAGCTTTTGTTTCTTACATTAAAAGGTGGTGTATGTGTCATTTCATAGTTATTACTGAAATAACACAGTAGAATCATAAATCAACATTCTTTATCTACAAACCAAAAGTTTTGCTTAATATCATGTTTGGAAATTATTCAACACTGTATATGTAAATACAAAACACATACATACATGTATATGTATGTGAGTATGTACTGTATATGTGTTTTGCAGATAATACGTGACTTGATGCCAATTGAAGTAGTTTCTACATGTGACAGTTGGAATGTTCCTATAAGTGAAGGTGATACAGTAGAGACAAATTGTGCTTCATCTTTGCTTCAACATGTCATTTGGGCATTGTAGTTATCACATGAAAGGGCTTTTCTAACTACAATACAAAGAGAACTTTTTAAAATCATGATCCAATAGGAATATATAAAATTCAACAATATGCACAGTAGATGAGACGCAGCTTGTGTTGCGTTACTACAGTGAGTATTACTGGTTCTGGCGGCAGCGCCTGGTGAGCCTCAATCATTACTCCACACATGAAAGACTTATCACTAGGTGTTTTTTGCATTAACACTTGCAAAATTATGGAGCCGATATACACTGTTAACATAGTTTGCTTTATCAATTCCTTGCATTTTCATGTTTCAATTCTTATTAACATACACTTTCCATTTCCCGACTGCGTCTTCGTCGTGCCTGCCTTTTTCTATATTCATTAAACTCCTGCTTCATAGCAGCCACCCGTGCCTCCATGGACTCATGGCGCCGCCGCCCACCTGACCCGTAGATCTCAGAGTCGCTGAGGCCACGCTCGCCTGAGGCCACACGGGTTCTGGACCACTCTGCCACAGAGTCATCCCCAGGCGTCGGACTCAACACTGTGTCAAATTCATAGTGGTCGTCCACACTGACATCAAGAGGCTGTTGTGCAGATTGAGGCATGGTGACAGGGGGAGGTCGTGGTGACATTTTTATTGAACTACCAGAATCCACACTAGCATCTAAGCCAACAGTCCCTATCCATTGTCTTCTCCCTATTACACTTGGTTTCACATATGATTCACGGGGCCGTGTGAAAACTGGCATACGAAACTGAGGAAGTACTTGTCTTGCTGCCCATTCCTCATAGGGTGGGGGGTGAGGTGGCCGTACCCAGGGTGCCGGCCGACCACGAGGAGCTGCTACCAGCCAGGTGGGTTGGACTAACCGTGATATTTCTGGAGCTTCTGCTGATTCAGTTGCTTCAGAGGCTTCTAAGCGTGATGAATCAAGACCCAATGCTGATAATGATTGCCCTGACTGGGAAGAACTTTGCTGCTGAGAGGTATTTTTGCTTCCAAATCCACTGGAAGAATCAGGTGACTGTTCCTGGGATTGTTCATGTGACTGTTCTCTGCTTTCTGGTGCACTGCCACCCTCTCTATGCCTAGTAGGATGATGTCTTGAAGTGGGCCTCACTTCAGCACGTCCTGCAGATCTCAGTTCAGGGGCACTGTTTGTTCTGGGTGACTCCCCAAAATGGCCGCTGCGCACTCGACCAATTGCTTCCTGTAAACGTTCCCTAGTGTAAGTCACTGGTTGATCACTACTGGAATCACTGTCTCGTGTCCTATCCACTGGTCTTGAACCGGGTTCAGTTACTCTAGTTTTTGTACTGGTAGGGGGTGGGGGAGGCAGCGGTCGTGGTCTGGGAAACCCTTGGGCCCTTTGCCAACCCTGAACAGCACGAGAGCTTGGGGGCGAGCTTGTGGCCAGCGGCTTTTGATTCTCCGAGGAGGAAGGTTTGAGCAAATTGGGGGGGTCCCGCCCCAGTATTCGTTGATCAGTGTCACGTCTCGGAGGAAGATTAACATAGTGGCGTGGAATGTCTGGTATGCGTGGAGGCTGAATGTGGCCCAGTGCCTCCCTTACCACCTGGCCTGGCCGCATCATGGGGGGGGAATGCACATGTTGTCCAGACTCCAATACAGTCAACTCAGGCCGACCAGATGGATGAGCAGAATGGCTCACTGGACGGGCCATGGGCCAAACCCGGCCCCTGCGACGAGGTGTGGTCCAGGATGGGGCCAGTGGAGGGTGAGGGGGCGCTGCCCAAGCTTGTAATTGTGGATAAAAGCGTGAAGGAGGAGGATGAATTTGTGCTCCGACTAAAAGTTGTCCAGGATGAAGCTGAGCAGTGGTGAGTGGTGGCAGTTGGCGGGCATAGCGGTGGTGTAGCACCCTGAAGTCAGCTCTATGAGGTGGTGACATAACCCCAGAGACACCATGAGCCGATGGTGTTCCCTGTGCAGAATTAGGAAACGAAGAGAGGACAGTTGAAGGAAAAGAGCGCTCCACACTCGATGGCTGTTGTACGCTACTGACCTCACTGAAAGATGCCAGTTGTGCCAGCTGACTCCACTCTGAGCTTAGAGGTCCTGGAGATGAGGACCTGAAGCGTCTAGAGCGAGGGGACCACACAGTTTCACTTGGACTTTCTGGAATTTTATGATGACCAAATTCTGGAGACACTGGAAATAATTGTGACTGTAGTGCACTATACCTGCCACTGGGCCTGCCCAATTGAGTACCTCTAACTTGAGGTTCTTCATGTGTACTGGCACCCGAGCCATCTGATCTTAAACTGAGTCGAGGAGGAAGGGGCTGGCGGTGATGCAGACGGCTTGCTGTACCAGCACGAACATGATACACCCCACTCTCTACTCCTGTTTCTGCTCTGCCCCAACCAGAAGGAATTTGGCTTTGTTCTCTGGTTGTTACTGGTAGTTGTCTCCCTACACTACGGATGGGTCTTCTAGGTGAGGTGAAGCCCCCTTCCTCACTGTCCTTATCCAAAACGAAGCGGCCATCTGGCTTGCGAGATATTGAGCTGAGGGGCTGAGAGTATTCTAGCTCCACCGAGTAATGCACATCCCGGGGAAACCTGCGCCCTCGCTCTACCCCGTACTCCAGGAAGTCATCATCTGAGGAGCCACCCCCTGTATCCTGCCCCCCGGCTGATGCACCCGTGTCCAAAGGTCGACTGTCGGTGGAGTCCAGCAGCCGTCCCCCCAGCAGCATTCCCGCTACCCACGCCCACTCCCATCTCACACCTGGTATTCCGCACCGAAGTAACCTGTCCATACAAAAGCATATTAGAGGACTGACAATGTCATTGTTTTTTTCCTGTGCTGTAATATGAGTACTGTGTTAAATTTTCAGCACGTCTTAAATGATGAAGCTGACACTATGGACAGCAATTTGCACAATACAGTATAATCTACACTAGCTTTCACACACAGTGACAACTATATCAAACAGACATTTATTGTGTATAAATGCAAAAATTCATTAGAGGAACTTATACAACAATTTAAAAATATCAAGCACAACAAAAATCATACAAAACAGCCAAAAATGGAGGAAAATTATTGCAATGGAAACCATTTACCTTACACAACGGTGTGGTAAGATGTCGGTGATATGGAACCTAAAATTTCCACTAAACTGTGCCAAAAAACAGGACATTTATACTGAGGCAGTTTATTTCTTCTCAGTTGCCGTGAAAAAATTACCCTCCAACAGAATTTTGTAAAACAGAAAAATTCTACAATACTTTGAAATAGAAATAACTACTGTATTAATTTATGTATGGGTATATACAGAGGTAGAAAGAATAAATATTTCTTACAGATAGACCATACAACATGCAGTACTTCTTACTAATCTAGAGACATCTCAAATACCAAAGCAGCATAACAGTATAAGAGATAGTTTTGGTTGATAGCATACCTGCAACTTTACTAATTTTGTTATAAGATTACTAAACTGAGCTTTCTTTTTCACTCACTTATTCCTCACTGACATACTCTTTCCCCAGGATAACCACCACATTTATAGTAACTTCCAACATATCAGCAATGCAGTCACCAGATTACAGAGCTCCAAGAAAATAATGACATTCTTGAATACATGTACTGTACAGCCTTCAGAAAGCAGTGTCCCTCACTATACCAACCTTACTAACAGGAGGTGGTGTGGCAAAAATACAAGGTAAATCTCAGGCATGCATAATTTGTTGTCCTTAAGCATAAGTAGTGGAGGTTTTGTGACCTTTTACTGTGCTAAAGTCATGCAAAGAAAAAAATATATGCAGCCAAAGGTAGCACTCCTAAACACTTGAACAGTAGAGTGTATAATTATAATATATAAAATACACATTTATGCATGACAAACCAAAGTCAGCATTCTAACCACATATGTCACATTTTAATAATATGTACAAAGATGAACACACAATATGCATTAAGTACAGTAGCAACATGTAACATTTAAAATGGGATGAATGCCGAGACAGTAAACATTGCTAACAGCTCACTCGCACAGTCGTTCCAAAAAAAAAAACAGTGCACAGAAATTCATTGGTTACAGTGAAAAATGCATCTGTGATCCTCAGGGTTGTGTTCAGATGTTTTGTCCACTATATTATATTATTTAATACCAATGAGAACCTACCCATTTATAAGTGCATCAGACTACTAGATTTCACAACAAACTGGGATAAATATTTATCACTGTATACAAAACCTGTGTGGGGAAGGGGTGGTTCCCTCCTGTAATCTCAGTGAACTATATGATCTAAATACGTGTAATCCCTTTTTTCCCTCTTCTTTTTTTTTTTTTTTTTTATCGCTTGCAAAAATTACTGGGCATGTGCCTATAGGTTATATGATCATAGCATAGAGAAATTTAAAGTTTTCAAACATTATGTTAATAGAGTAATAATATGTTCTAAATCATTGTAATTTCTTATAACTAACTGCAGGAACTTTTCTACCAAGAGGAGTCATCAGAAAATTTAAACATGTTAATCCTATAAATACTGGTTATCTACAATTGTCACACTCAAGCACAACCACAAACATTCCCAAAGTTTTAAGTTTCTTTAATTTACAGTACAATACTGCATAGTTATCTGCATTAAGTAAGCACAGCTGAAAAGTGCATCGCCGTGTCATGCACATGAATTATTATTTACAAAAACGAAGAGAGTTGAAAGATAATTGTATTTTACACAATATTATACAGATAATGTATTATATAAAAAAGTGGTGAAGGTGCACTGGGCTATAAAGTGAATTATTTACTTAATCAAAAGGGAACGAGGTGGTGGTGGTGGTGATGGTGGTGGTGAACTATATCTGTTCTGTGGTCATCGGTTCACCTGAAAACTCCTTCCTTCTGCTTGGGCGATGATGGTAAGCAAAGGAAAGAAAGGAGAAAATATCCTAGGGTTAGTCTATACATAGAAAACATCAAAAGAGAGAAAAAACTACAGTACAGTACACAACCCAGTCGGCATTCATAGTACAGTATTATTTCACACGCACACCAAAGGGAGAAATACTGCAGACACCTGAAAAGCACCCCAGTTGCAAGAAAGCAAAATATTGAAGATAAAAAAAGAAAATAGAGAAATCTAGAAGAAATATATGAATACCAGAAATGCACAACATGGGAAGCCAAGTTATTCAGTAATGTTAGTAATGGCACTGATAACCATGTACTGTAATAAAAATGTAAATCCTTGGACAGATGATATTCCACCATATTATTCTACCAAGAGTTATTTTATTTTCTGTTGTACTTCTATTAATTCATTTATGACAAAGGAAAATATAATATAGTGTATGTGTTGTACTCAACCTAAAATCTCTGCTACTTTCCCAACTTTTCTCATAACTATACTGTACCTCTGTCTAACATCATCTCCAAATACAGATACAATACAAGTTAAGCACCCCGTTTCAATCTAATAGAATAACCACCCTTGATACTACAGTATACACTCTTTTGTTAACTTCACCCCCCAAAATACTGTACTTACACTGAGCATTTAAAACTGCAAAGTACTTTATTCATTACTCAGGATTAATCATCAACATCTCTCAAGACCTTTATGAACCACAGTCACATAAGTATCCTACTTCTTCCATTACTGTACCTTATTTCCTTGTCACAGACTGTAGTTCATTTACAGACCTTGGAGAAATATCCTGTATTACAGTTGCTTTCATTACTCACTGAATACTCCTAGAGATGTCTGCCATTCATAGTCTTTTGATACTAGTTTATTATAGCATAAGATACATTCTACTGTACTGACAATCTATGATGGACAGACTGACATGATTATCTGTGGCTGGGGTAACGTAGTCACATTGTTAAATTTTAGAACTGCATTTTAACCAGTTAACAAAAAAGTTGGTATGGATACCCAATGTTTTCTTAAGTCTTCAAGAGATTGTGAATTCAACTGGACACTGGATATAATAATAATCAACTGCAAATGAAATTTGAAGTGAGAGTTTATATAAATCTATATAGTTTACATAAAATATTAGAAAAACTAGAAAGTTAAGGGACAAATTTTTACATATTTACATATAATGTATATCTCTATCCACCGGCTATGAAGCTACAATAAGGCATGAAACACCATGAAGATTGAGATTAGAATTCTTTTTCTATAGTCACAGTTTTTGACATGGAAAAAATAAATGGGTGCAGACAAAACTCCTTGCAAGGGAACGAGGACAGTTGTTAAGACCACCCCAAACAATCTGGCCAGACCACACCAATAGAAAATGTGTTAAGCCCACCAAACAACAAGCAGAAGTGAACCCCCCTAATACACAGGCTACGAGACCGTTAGAACAATGAAGAGCCGAGGGGGAACAAGTATGTATATGGTCTCATGAGGATTTACTAGGTCTCATAAAGTCTTACTCTAGCCTTGAGGTTGTGAGCGGCTCTCCCACTAGCCCTGGTCTTGGCCTAGGTACAGCAGGTGTATCAAGTCAGCCTTTGCACTGCCATGATGCCTAAAAAAATACACAGGTGGCATTTACTGCAGTTTTGTCTGCATTGCTTTTCAGAGAATGTCATACAAACATGAGATGCCTAAAAGATCTCTATTTCCACAATTTCCTCATGGTTCTCTTATACCCCATTTTGGAAAGGACTTCTAGAAGACGACATCATCTCAGACAAATAAAAAAACTCTTGCAAAAATATAAATGTGATCATGTAAATTTATACTTGCAAATTCAAGCACAAAATAACTGCACTATGATGAGGCCTTCCCAATGTCAATTACAGTAAATCTAATCTATCTTTAAATTAGTTAGTGGAAAGTATCTCACCATGCAGAGTATTGTTAGTTGTATTCATTCATTAAGTAGAACTAAATTTATTTGAAATAAACATTATATCATAAAATATCCTTACTTCTTCATTGGCACAGGACTGGACCCATGACCACCGTTTCTCGACTCTGATACCCGACAGGCAACAGAGTTATAGGTAGTGTCATAAAAAATGTGAGATTGAAATTCTGGAGGATCCATGAGCAGCAAGAAAAAAGAAAAATAAATATGAATGATTAAATACCGTATAATACAATATACAAAATTATATATCCTTCATTCTTTTTCCAATTTTGCAGTACTGAGTGACTGAGATTTTCTGTTGAATCAAAAGCTGTATTATAATAATACTGTATACACTATATAATACATGAACTGATTGCACAAAGTAAGTCATTTGTACCACAAACAGAATGAATACAAAAATAACTGGCTTGCCTTTTTCCTGCTTCCTTCTCTTCCGCTTGTTACAGATCTTGACGGTGCAAACAGACAGAATAATGGCAACAATGAAGAACAGGATCCCACCCACAAGTGCTGCTGTTATGGCCTGGAAGATTAATATACAGATAATTGCATTCACATTTGAAGCAGTGACAGTGAATAACTATTGGTAATCTGCCCAGGGGGGCTGACTTTATTCTCTGTGAATATTTGCCATCCCCCACAGGGCTAGAATAATGATTGTTGTAGGAAGGATCTGGTCACTTTCTAGTGGATTTGACGAGATCTGCCCATATGGATTAAAAATCCAAGTGAGGTGTACTGCAACTTTTTTTTTTTCTCTTTTTTTTTTCACTGCTGTGTGGACTGCCAGCACACGGGGGTGCATTATCCCTTTGCATGCAGCAGTCTAAACTCCCTCCCCCTTATGGTCCCTTCAGGGCTGGTCTCATGGAAGGTGCGGCCCCACTTGTAGCTCTTGTGGTAACTTGGACTTGGGTCCACAGCACTGGCTGTGGGATCAGAGACCTTCCCCCCAATCTCCCTGGTGGTCGGAGGCCCCCAGACTCCCTGGTCTAGTAAGCTCTGGTCCCATTTCCCTGGGATGTGCTTCGGTAGCCCAGGCATATAGGGCCATGCAGCCCCTCCTTTATTTTAATTGTTTTTTTCACTGCGACCTGAGTGTACCAGGGGTCTGTGGGGCAGGAGGCCATTCTTCCCCGGGAGAACATCAACAACAACAACTGTTAAATGACTGTAGGTTTTGTATATCCAAATTCAATATGGATTTTCATGCAGTATGCCAAGACAAGAAGTTAATACAATTCATAGAAATCTATAACCTCACTATTTTTCTTAATTCTTAAAAGCATATTCAGTATACATTGTACTGCTCATGAAAATACAGTACTGTACAGTATACTGCTTATCTAAAGAACTTAAGAAGGTAAAGTAATTTATTGAGAAAATTACTCAATACAAAAGGCCTCTATACATGTAATAACAACATAAGCATTAAGATAAGACAGAAAAGAAACTTACTTTTTCTTTGTTTTTTTCTGGTACTTTGAAGGTCAGCTCCTCTGAACCGGAATAATTTTTAACAGTCTTTGAAAACACACGGAAGTAGTAGTTTCTCCCAGACTCAAGGTTGTGGACTGTTCAAGGTACAAAAAGGAAAGAAAGATTAGTGAAATCATGCTAAAGACACATTGTATATATAGACAGAGATTGGCAATCTGTAAATACTGTACACCATAAGTTTTGGGTTGAGATTCAGTACACTATCTACAGATCAGGGCATTTATGATATTATTAGTCCCACCTGTGGTACTCAGTTAAAGTATCAATACAGTATATTGATTTTTCTGTAGCTGTTTTTTTTAAATGGATCATAAAAATCCCATATACTGATAAACTATTTTCATACAGGAGTACTGTGTAGTATACATGATAAAAACATTTATTCTGACTTGCAGAACCACTTCTTTGATAGGACGAAGCCTAAGCCAGTCTTTAGGCATCCTCAAATATAGGTTGAGCCTCATTAATGTGATTAGTTTCTCAAACTGTACATTCACTTTTAATTCTTAGGTGCAGAATTTTTCCTGTACTGTAGTGAGTACCTACTGTATTACAGTACAGTATCTTATAAATGTATGAGTATTGCATCAAATAAGTACTTAAGTAAAATCTACAATTCTCACCAATATCGGTTAATGATATTAGGGTAGTGACCTTATCATTTATATTATTGTTAATGTACTGTACTTACTTTTGTATGATGTTCCTTCTACAATTTTCTTATCATTGAATTTCCTCCACATGCCTTCAATGCGGAATTCGATGTCATAATAGATGACTTTTATTTCCTGGTTGGCAGGAGGTTCCCAGGAGAGGATGTACCCCTCCGTTCCATCCGTCGCCTTCTTGATCGTCAGATTCCGTGGGGGTAGAGGTGGGGGGCCTAGCGGAAGCGATCCTTTGTCAATGGGATACAGCAGCAGCGGGAGTAGAGCGGAACGGCAGCAGTGGTGGTGGTGGTGGCAGTGGTGGTGGTGATGTAGGTGATGGTGGTGGTGGTGGTGGTGGTGGTTGTGAAGTTATATGTTGTTGTAGTAGTAGAGTTTATATGCATGACGGTTGTTGTGGTGGTAGTGGAAGGTATTGTTGTAGTATCAATTGTGATTATTGTTATTGATGAATGTGTACAGTAGTAGTAGTAGTAGTAGTAATAGTAATAGTAATAGTAATAGTAGTAGTAGTAGTAGTAGTAGTAGTAGTAGTAGTAGTAGTAAGAGTAGTAGTAGTAAGAGTAGTAGTAGTAGTAGTAGTAGTAGTAGTAGTAGTAGTAGTAGTAGTAGTAGTAGTAGTAGTAGTAGTAGTAGTAGTAGTAGTAGTAGTAGTAGTAGTAGTAGTAGTAGTAGTAGTAGTAGTAGTAGTAGTAGTAGTAGTAGTAGTAGTAGTGTTTATAGTTGACATGATGGAAATGAAATGAAACAGTGCAGGTTTGGTTGGTGATAATTGTGTAAAGTTAGTTTATGGGTGTCATTGATGTGTTTAAATAGTGTGTACAGTAATAGTGATGATGATGGTGGTGTGGCAGTGTGTTTTGTTGATGATGATGATGGTGATGATAATGGTTGTGGGAATGAGATGCAGGGATGACATACATGATAGAGGAGTGGTGAATGAGAGTTGTAGTAATTGCAATGATGGAAATTATAAACAACAGAAGATGATGTCAGAAAGATAGGGAAATAGACAGCAATATAAAGGAACATAAAGAAAGAGAAAGGAATAGACAGCAATACAAAGGAATACAAAGAAAGAGAGAGTTTGGAAAAAATTGTGGTGTTAATGATATTGCATTTTCATAAAGAGCATTATCATTTGTTGTGGCAATGGCAGGTTATGATATAAAATGTAGCATTGAATGTTTCAGGTAATTATGAATGTAAAATAAATAAGGAAAATTACATGAAATTATCATACAAATAAAAAATTCAAGAAAAAAGACAAAAAATGAAATATCAATCAGCAGAAGTTACAACAAAATTGCACAGAGAAAACAGTTAACATTTTATAGCAAATTTCAGTTAAAATTGCATTGCACAAAGGTTTTTAAAAATAAAAATAATAATGATTTAAGAATGAATGTCAATATACATGGCAGTAGTAATGGAAGATGGATTGGTGGTGGAGTGTATTGATAATGTAATGTGGTTGAAATAATGGTACGTATGTAACCGTAATTCAATTTTGATTGTAATGGCAGTGAAAGTGAAATGTGTGTTAAGTATGTATTTGTAGTAGTAATGATGGTGGCAATGACAATGTTGATATAAAGTATTGTGAAAATACAGGTACAGGGTATATAGTTGTGAGACAGTAGTGGTCATGATGGAATGTGTACCAAACATATCAATGTGGTGTAAGTGGTGATAGTGTAATATGTGTCCATGGTATCATATGTAGTGGCATTGGTGATGGTGGAATGTGTCAAAATGATGTTGTGGTGGCAGTGGTGGTAGTGGTGGTGGTGGTAGATCGAGCCATCCAGCAGCCAACGGGTGGACAAGAAGCCAGCCAGCCGACCAACCGAACGGGGGGGCGGCGGGTGGCAGGCATCAGCGGCAGGTAAAAAGAGATCAAGACGAAAAACGTGACAGAAACGAGAACAGCTCCAGTCCAGAGGGAGGGAGTTATAGTGGTTGTAGTTAGTGAGGTCAAGGTGGGTTGCCGCAACAACTCTCCTAAGGACTCTTATAGGCTCAGTCTTTAATATACTGTATACCATCATGTAGAGTATTTAGCATCTAGTTCTTGGCTTCCAGATTTAAGTGAAAATATAGCAATGTCATGATACATAGACAAGAAATCAATTTTTTATTTAAAAGGGTCTAGGCTACCAATAATTAGATGTTATTTAGTTTCTCTTATTTACTGGAAATAACTTCAAGAAAATAACCAAATATTTAAAATGTTATTAAGGATATTATACTAACTTCATTAATACCTGCCATTCAAATAATGCTCAAATGTAAAGTTTTAATCTTAAAATTAAAAACAGTATTAATCAAAATATGTAACATGTATGAACATTCTTGAGGGAAGATACTGGATCGTGAAAAAGATTTTGTGAAAAATCTACGTTTAACAACAAGCCAATCGCATGCCATCCATGCATCTGAACAAAATGGCGTCCATAGAAGATGGAGGCGAGACATGACAGATAAAGTAGTGGAAGAAATGTCTGGAGGGAGTGGTCACTGTTACTTAGTTTTCAAGCCAGAAACAAAGGAAAAATGAAGATATTAGGGTAAATTAAGAACTGCAGAATGAGAGACAAAGAAGCAGTGGTGGCACTGCTGGGTGGCATAACTGTACAGTACAGGGTAACAACAGTCACTGTGTCTAAGGATATAATAGTATCAGGCAGGGCTACTGATGTTATCAGTAGATAAGCCTTGCAACTTCAGGGTATGCCTATGGCAATAAAACAAAAGAATATTGAATAAACAGCAGCAGCACATGAGCCTATAAGAATATGCGCAAAGATTGGGTATTTATTGGGATGGTGCAGGGGTGAGCAACAGTATAACAAGCAGGTGTAGGAGACTGGACAGAGCAGTAACACAAGAGACTGCAACACAATAACAGAGAAGTTAGGTGCACTGGTTTTCACAGACCACAAAGAGAAAAACCTAGGTCAATACACTGTAGTGGAATTGTTAAGAGAGAAATAAAAAAGACGACCAGAGAAGCCGTCAACACACAGAAAGTTCCACAGAGGTAACATAAAGTGAGAGGCTGAGGTGAGGGTGCAGGGAGAGGGTTATGAGCTGAATTACCCACGCTGATTTTGATACTGTATAATAATTCAGTGAATGAGCAAGCAATGTATATATATTTAAAAGTCATCATTCAATGTGACATTACCTTTATTAATATTTGTTTTTCTTTAGCTTAAGAATACAACTGGAGGGAATGTAAACCTTTGAAAGCTACTAATTATTTTTTATAGTTATTCTTCTGCCATGGTTGGAGCTACGTACGTGGGGCTACTGACTGATCTCCATATTTGTGTACTGTTTGTTGTCTGAATGTGTGTGTGACTTCAAGGGTAATAAATGAAGTTGAAGAAAACTGTCATGGAACAAAATGCAGTCTTATCTATTCAATATTGTGATGAGTATGGTAAACACAGCAATATTGCACTAAAATATGAATTGCAATGAAAACACATGTGATCATTAACTTGTTCAACATTAATAAGAACATGAGTTGACTGAAATTACTATTATTGTGATGAACTAGTTTAATAATTGACTTCCAACAAATAAGATTAAAATTTGTGAGCATCAAAATAGCAAATTAATACATATTACTGGAAAAGAATGCATGCAATGCTTGACCAGTAAGGCATCAATAGATGACAGTAAATATTTGCTAAGTAAAAGGTATACATCAGTTTTGCTTTGTTGATATATGGTGTTAGCTGTAGCATACACAGACACACATACTATATGCATCTTCTTAATATGCATACTGAAACACAATACGTATTGTGTGTTTGTGTATAATATCTGCATTTTTGTTTTTATATTGGTGATCCTTCAAAGATGATATATTATAGCATAAAGCACATTACGACACCCCTGTGGGTACAGATAGACTCAAATGTAACTGTAACAGAAGCTGGTATATTTTAAGAGTTGAGGCAACTAGACAGAAAAGGACTGAATATTGTAATTTATAATAGAATCATTATCCAGACATTGCAAAAATCCCTGCAATCACTTAATTAAAAAAGAATTTTAATATACTGTATTACCGTAACAGTTCGATGAATAAATTCATAATGTCATATTTTAATAGTTATCATTCCCCTGAACAGTATGTTAAAAATACAGTACTAAAATGTATATCAGCCTGTTGCCACATCTTTCAAAATGTACCAATCACTGGGTCCCCAACTGCACTGTACATAAAAATACACCACTCCTTTACCTGCCATAAACTCTATCCTTTACCCTGGCTATCTGTGCATCACTAAAACAACCTGAGATATGTAAAGAGGAAATTTCACTCTCATAAATATTTTTTGCACTAACATCAGTTAGTTTCCATTTCAACATGTAGGTAGGCTATATCTTCACCCCAATCCAATAAACCTAATGCGACATATTCATGACCAAATCTGGAGTTTGCTTTAGGTCAAAGCAGCATCAAGTATGGTCTAAATTTGATAACATGAGACTTTCAAGATTAAGGTGAAGTACATTAGAAAACAAATGTTTACCATTCATTTGATGCTCTTCACCAAGTAAACATAATATAATGCAAGATGTTTCAACTTCAGTACAGTACTTGTACTTCATCATTCAACCACGACCAAACAACAGAAACGTCCTCAACTATTTCTAGAAGGCAGTGAAACTAACTCAATGAGAGCTTTGTAGTGAGTGTTTATGTCAACCAAACAAACAGGTTGATGCAGATGCTGTAGTCTTTTGAGTGGACATTGCTAGGCCAGTTGAGTTCCAGGAGTGCTGTTGCAGACCCACCTTGGCTGCAACTGCATAATTATCAATTTGGACTCATGACAGATAAAGACATATTAATTTACATAATGTTATGGTTATCCATTACTGAGCAGACTGTAGGGATGAGGATTGGCTATATACTGTATCTGTATCATAATGATGGTGCTTGCATAATTAATTTTCATCCTAATATTTATACCTTACTGATTATAGAGAGAGTAATTTTCGTAAGATAAAATCCCAAAACCTAAATTCTATAGACACTAAAATTTGTAAGATGTTTGTACTATATCATCAATAATATTATGTATCTTTCTTTTCTTACAATTGTCTACGACACAGTACAGTACTAGCAGACTGGTTCCTCGTTACTACAACCTACTCTGTTTAATACTTTCAGTTCAAATATTTAAATACTTGAAAGATGCAGATGCAAAGTGCTTTAACATGCCGATCAATAATATTATATAGTTGCGCTCTCCACTTCAAGCTTAATGCAGTAATGTTATCTAGTACTTGATATTTTGCAGGTAAACCACACTTTAAAAAAGTGTGTTTCTCAGTTTCAACAAGTGTAAGGCTTGTACAAGCCTTGTAGAAATATTTCTTTCATAAAAATTAATGTTTCCTGTATACAAAGTACAGGTATACAAAAGATGAATTGTATATAGGAGCTGTACTAATTATTTCGTTGATATTACAGTACAGTGGTTATAATGAATTAAGTGAAGTAAAAATGTGTCTTAGCAATTCCCTCACCATGTCATCCTAAAAGATGACAATTACTGTATATGTACTGTATTTACATGTCATTTATTGACACACAAGCAAAAACATTTTAGAGGAATTGTACGAAGAAAACTTTTACTGACTTTCTAAGTCATTAGTCTTCCTTTCAAATACTTAATGCTTTAGAATGGTTGACTTCATGCCAATAAACCTATGAAAGCATCCTCACACACCTTGAAGTAACAAGTTCATTACTGTACTCAACTGGATTGATATAAACACAGGCAAAACCGAATACTGTAATTACTTAACTGCAGTATTTACTTACAGAAACATTAGACTGTACAATTATTTAAACTTATGAAAAAGTTTATGAATTTTTCTGAACACACTGCATACTTTTGCTAATCAATTAATTATCTTTCAACAAGTGCAAGTTATTATTGTTAAAGCTATACTGTACTTTATATATATATATATACAGTATATATATATATATATTCAAGGTATATATTGTATGTGAACATCACACACTAAGACAGAATTCCCAGTAACCTCTTGCGTCAATTGTTACTGTATATTACTATAAATCCCCACCAACACACGACACATTACAGGAACAGATTTTTAGGTACATGCAACCTAGGATCCGTTACATAATCAATAAACTCCTGCAACATGCATATGCAGCTGAAGATTACTACATCCCTAAACTCCATATTCATTAAGAGCTATTCTGTCAGTTGATTAATAATATCCTACTGAGTGAAAGAGAGAAGCTTGACACAACCACCAAGACTTAGAAGAAGTGTATCCTATAACTGTAATAGATGTTACAGTAAAAGATACTCTACAGAATAGAAAATGAAAGACAGCCGTTAAATACCTGAAGAACTGACATAGCAAGCAAGATCTTGTACCATTGCCCAATGATACACAGTACAGAAACTTTACCAATGCAACCAGAGCAGAGAAATAGATGAAAGGAGACAGAACTGTATGTAAAAGAAAAGTCAGAAATGAAAGATTTGGCAATGTAATACAGTTTAAGAAACCTGAATGAAATTAACTGATAATAACATGTTTATACTGTACTAAAAACAAGGAACTATAGTGAGAAGTCCTCAGCAAAATAAGGTCAATAAAATGACATTGACGAACAAATTCTACTGGTAAGTTTTCTGCATGCTTGTAACAGTATCAGATAAAGAGAAGAAAATGCAAACCACTACTCTGAGAAAATTGAAGTTTTTACCTTCAATTACAAAAGCATCAAAGAATGAGAATGACATGTCAATCATTCCTCTCTTCAGACATGCTAATTCACACCTACCAGTCACACCTCTTCAAATTCCACATTGAACTATAGCAACACAAGCAACAGTGACATCCTATCACATATATGGAACACTATAAAAATTCTACATGATGCATAGAAAGTCAGTAAGAAAGTTAATTGTATTTGTACTCATAATGTACACTTAATCATATATACAGTAATGGGACGAATAAGTGTTAGATAAGATATCATATTACTGTGTGCTGTTACCAACCTAACTGCCTACTGCCTGGATTATAGTGTTAGTATTGTAATAGCAAAAACCTTATTATTTCGATCCCTCTTTGCTAGATGCTCTATTTCCCAATGAAGGGGAGATTATAAAGGAGTCTCCCCCATGACCCTCTGTTGTGCACTACCAAACATATCTCTCTACACCGAACTCCTTTCTCACACATACGTATACATTTCCACTCCATCCCTTCGTCTCATTTTTGGTCTCCCTCTCAGTCTTTCCAATTCACGTTCATAAAAATACTCCTTTTGTAATCTTCTCACTCCCTATTTAATCTGTTTGTCCAGTCCAGATCTATCACAACACCACATTATTCATGCACATATTCTCCTTTATCTCATCTTGCAGAAACATATCTTTACTTAATATTATACAGTACAGTACTTCCAAAATATTTGAAATATTTTACATTATCCATTTCCTGGTCATTCAGCTTTCCTATACTGTACAGTTGGTGGAAGTTTTATTCTCTCTCAAAGACCATACCCTAATCTAAAGCCACATTCAATTTCAGATTCCATAATATCTCACACATGACTCAAAACTCCTTGACAAAGCCCTGCAACTCCTTCTCATCATCACCCTACAGAAATGTAATACTGTATACAGTTTGCAAACAAATATGCCGAGTGCATCATCAACTTATACTTAATAGGCCTACAGTTGGTGAATGCTAATATTCTCTGCTGTCTTTTCATAGACCTTCTTCATAGCAAAATAATAAAGCAATTCTACTTATAGCCAGTACCTCAACATTGAAACCAAACGCAATATCAAATTCAGTCATGTCAAACCTCCCACCAAGTGTACTGAACATCCCCTCCACTAAGTAGAACTAACATCTCTATTATCATGACTCCAACACCAATTAGCTTATCAGTATCTAACCTCCCCACTACCATTGCTAACCCCCTCTCCCACCAATAAACTAGTATATTTTTCACCACTGCTACAGTAAAGTATGTCCAACACCCCCATCACCACCATATCTAACACTCCCTTTACCCACCTCATCATATCCCCTTATTGCACATTTAACACCTTCCTATTACCACGTCTAACAAAATACTCCCACCACCACGCTCAAAGAGATATCTCCATCCCACCCAGGTAAAAGAATATGATTACCCAGTACATAAAACAATATCCAAAACTAGCCTTTCTCTTTTACTCTTTCAGTTTCCATTTTTTGCAGCTTATTTCAATCTATTCTTATTTCTTTTTACTCTATTGTAACTGAAGGTCTTGTTAAAGTTTGGAGATTTGGTCTCTTCTTTTTCCTTGATATTTTGAAGATTATAAAGTGCAAGTTTGTACAGTACAGCATCAAAACCCTAACACAGAAAAATATCACTTGCTATCGGGGATGTGCTTCATCTAACATTATTTCTTTATCAAAACTTACTGTCAAATTTATCTAGTACAGTACTGTACTCTATATCTCTGCCAAAAATTTAATCCCTAAAATAATTACCCACAGTAGGCTACAGTACAGTACAAGGCGGCAGCAATGCCTTGTTCAGCATTTTTTATTCCAGAAATATTACCAATAATTAAGTAAAGCAAAATTTTTTTAAAGGGAATAATTAGTACCGGTTGTTCAAGACTTATTGGTACGGTATGTAATACTGATGTTAACACCATTAACAACTGTCACATGCCACAGTATTTCAGGATTAAAATATTACTGTATTGCCATATCATCTTGTGTTTACAACTAAATATTATTCTATTCTATAATCAAAATCTACCTCTTAATCTTGAGGGATGAAGGATTTGATGCATGATGAACGGAGATCAGTAAGAACCACTATATCTTCATGAAATAAATATTGCAGCCTATTGTAGGAAAGAGGGTCATGTAATGAATAATCTGAGTACCAAAATGGGACTGACTCTAGACATACACCGAACAAAAAAGAACGGGAAAACTTAATATCTGAAAACTCCAGCTAAACATAGCAATAAAGGCTTGATTATACCATATACATCAACTCAAGTAACAAGACTGGATGACTCGTGAAACAGAAAGAGTGAGAAGAGGGTGATGAAGATTAGGGGAATGATGTATCGATGGGTGAAGTGTACAGTGTGGTGACAGTATGGTGTGATGCGATGGTATGGTGTGATGTGGTGTGTGTGTGTATGCATGTCTTGCTAACTACATTATTTCTATATTTCATTTCTGCCATTTTGATAATGTACATTCTTGCATTCCTTCCAAAGCAGATAAATTATCTTTATAAAAGCAATTTAAATATATTTTAAACTGAAATCAAATGTCAACTTTCATTAAACTTTAGCATAATAAGTGGATAGTATACATGAATATTCCACAGATATAAGCTTCAATTATATTTGATGCATTGCATATCAATATATATTTCAAGCAAGAAAGTGATAATGGTACTGTAATAGACCAACAGTATTGCAATATAACATGATGCATATGCATGAACTAAATGAAAAATATAACAGACAAACAAAACACAGTGAAACTTAAGTCACAATCACATATAGTTTCAACCTACAAACATAAATATACAGAGAATGATAATACCTGCCGGGTTTATTATCACAGGAAAGTAAGTTGAGCCATAGGAATCAGTGGGGAACACACCCATGCTATAATCATACACTGAAAAATAATAGTAAAGAAAACTTAAAAAGGCAGGAAGAATAAAACATAAAACACAAAAGAAAAACAATGAATACACTGAAAACATGGTACTATACACTTAAAAAATGCTAGAACAGTAGCCATGATATGAATGTAGCAGCCTGTGTGTTATAGGAGCAAATATACATAACAGTTGTTGTTGCCAATAGATGATACAAGGACACACAATGGACCATCATTATAACAGAGAGTTCAGCACCCTTGTTAGCACTGTGTCTAATAAGAATCTAAAATAGGTATGTGGAAGTCAAGTTTAAAACATATTATGAAGTGTGGTCCTTAGTTAAGACAGTGATGGCACAATACTACCAACTACAGCAAGATACAGTACTTAGTATCGCAAAGGCCAGCTGGATACGTGTCCTTGTGTCACCTGCCAGTAAATGAACTGTATAGCAATGATTGATTGAATGCAAGCTGGAGAAACAGAAATTCTCTCCCAATTCTTGGATATTTGATTATTTCAGGATACTGTAAATACTGTGCAACATTCTGCATTCATACAACAAAAGCACATGGCAATTTTCTCTCTTCTTAATGCTGTAAAATCTCTTCTCAGATTCTTTGGTTAAACCTTTAATAGAAACTAACCATATTTAGTATTTTTATGCGTTTGGGGAATAATTAGTTCACCTTTCACAAAATTTTCAATAAATTGCATTGTGGCAGTACCCTGAATTGGGTATCTCAATATTATGTTGCAAAAAGGAATGTGCATTATGTCAAAAGTATTACTAGTTCTTTTTCAAACAATAATAATATTAATTGCTAAATTTTATTTCATACATCGTAATGCATCATGAATATTATAATATATAAGAGACATAACAGCTGTAAATATTAGGTGAGAATCGCATCACTCAACTGTATACAATAAAATACCGCATTAGACTTAATAATGATGCACTTCTGTTATTTCTGTATTTTGCTCAATATTTACACTCAAACTGTCTTTATGTTAACATAAGTTATGCTCTGCTTACATAAATTAAAAACTGAAAAAATTACAAAAGGATATACTGTAATATGATAAAAACTCACATAATAATAAATACCATATGTAAAAATCATACTCCAAATCAAATATAGATGCAGCTGCAAGATATACTGTACTGTAAATAAATTACTCTGAAACACTACTGAAACAAAACAATAATGGATATGACAACAAATTTAGTACTATAATATAAAATTAAAACTCAAAGAAACACTTCAATATTAAGCACTGAACTACACCATCCAAATAAAATGCAATACGTCGGGAGTCCTTCACAGCTTTCCAGTCTCCCTTCTTTAGACAGTCTGATGTAAACTGCTTCAGTGATGGGAGGAATAACATTGAATACTGTTGGTAGTTAAGAAGTTAGAATCCTAAACCTGTAATACATCATCATGTACAGCTCTCCAGTACTGACCCCATGCACATAATACTGTAACGGGAAGCAGGATTTTTCTTATCACATGTATAGCTGTAGTGGATGTTTTCCCTTACAGAAATACAGTAGGGCATGTTGTTAGAATGCAGGCTCATTCCCGAGCTATGTCAAGCAACCTAGGAACATTTCTCTTACTAAGAACATAAATGAACAATAACAGCAGTACTTATGCAAACTACACTTTCAAACACAAAACTACAGAAGCACAAGCAAAGCAGGATTAAGTTACCTATTTCATACACAAAATCTGGCACCACAGACTAGCCATCTACATTACACATACATTGAAGAATAGCAAGGCATATTCATCACTTTTAATACTGAAGTCCAATGTAACTACCCTGTAAAAAAATCAGAACACACAGCAAGTGCCACCACCTGACACATGATTACAAAACAAATATCAAATATGGGAATGAGAGTGAGAGAGAGTTGGGTAAGGAGGAGAAGGGGATGAGGGTGGAGGCGGGGAGAAAAAGAGACCTTACCGGGAGTGGTGGTGGTAGAGGAGTGGTGGATCCCTGTTGGAGGTCCAATGTCACCTACCCAAGCACCATATACAAGCATCACAGGAGAGGAGGGAGGTACAAGACCCACACACAACACCAGGTAGCAATGGTGAGGAGCAGAGGGCACAGGGAAAGAGACAAAGTCAAGTTAAATGTTAAAGAGAAAAGAATCCTCAAGATATGCTGGAATAAAGCCAAAATGGAGAATAGTATGGTAGTAGTAGCAGAGATTAGAAAGCAAAAGAGTACCAGTAATTATAAAGGCCTGGTGAAAGGAGGCAAAAAAAATATGCCATTGTACTGTACTGTAATTATAAATTTTGAAGAATTGTTGAAAAGATCAAGAGTGCTTTTAGGATGGGAATTTAAAAAATAAAACTGTAATTGTCATATCATATTTAAGTAGCCAATCATATCATTAATATGCAATTTAACTTATATTATCTTGATGACTTAGCAAGCATTTTTAGGAATAATTTCAATCTGAGATCTGGTAATCTCCTCTCACCATTCCTCTATATTATGCAGAGAGAGTACTGTATGTTATTTGTGGAGAAAATCAAGGGTAAAAGTTTAAATTTTGTTTATACTGTATATTCACAAGCAATAGTGAACTTATAAAATATAACAATCATCATGGCTGAAATGATACAGTAAAGTATCTGCCAATCACTAAATTCAATAAGTTACTTTCATGTAAGTAAACATCTTTGGTATATTCTGTGAAAAAGTTTCACATAAAACTAAATTTTTCAAGTTACTGAAATCCTTTTGAAACAATTTCTTTACAAAATGTGTGGTGACAATGGTACCCATAATTACAAGTGTAATTCATAATGTGTAGATTTTCATATCATGTGTAGAAAGAAGTTAAAGCATAAGAATACTCTTTTATTGTAAATGTTGGTAAGCTTGCTGTGATGATTACACTATACCAGCCTACTCAGTGACACAACTATAGCACCCAAGGAACAGACTGCACTTAAAACAAATATACAACTCTTTGTTTCCTACTCTTTCTAAATAGGTAATCTACAGGTCATACTCACTTCAATGTTAGTTTTTTAATAATTAAATTAGTGCTAAGCTTACTACATGTTAATAAGTGCACAATATACAACAAATACCACCACCAAATCTTTAGATGTGAGTTAGTATTACAGGTCTACAGTTTGGCATCACTATTGCCATAATAATTACCTCCAATATTTGTTCATTAGTGCATTCAGTCATCACCTTCAATACTTAAGGCCTCAAGGCACAATGTTGTTGGTGATGATTGCAGTTACAGAGCATATTTTGGAGATTTTTTTGGCTAGTGTGATGCCACTATTTAATTTCTGTACTATTTTCCGACATGAATGGTTGTGGTATTTTTTCCAACTTATAGTGGCTCACACATGCCCAACTGTGTCCAACAACAAGAACTGGACTCATTATTCAGGACCTACAACATATTGCTTTTCAGTAACATAAGTTATATATGTACAATCGTGCTAGGAAGTGATGTCACAGAATCCAGATATTTTCTTTAATGATGTAGTAAATATTATCCTCATATTTACATGTAAATGTGTGTATTGTTCTTAAAAAGGTACAGTACAAAAATAAAATTTGGATAGAAAAACATAAATATGACCCATATAATCAAGGAAAAAGGTTGGCAGTTAGTGATAAATGTGATAATCTTTATGAAACATCAAGATTGACAACACTTACAAGCCCAAGCATACATACACACTTACTGTACATATGTGAAGGAAGCAGCAAGGAAATCTGCTCATATTGAGATGGATATGTTACTAAAACGAGCAGCTAACTTGAAATAAATACCGTACATGGTCATAAAGTACCAAATATTATAGTGGTTTATCCTACCATTTCTTAAACCTACTCCTGGATATATAGAATAATAAATAATGGAGATATATGTGAGTATATGAAACTATTGGGAAGGTGTGAGTACTGTAAATAGTAAGTCTATAATGAGGTAAACCCACACACAACTACAATATTTACCCAGGTGCCAAGTGCCAACACTGCTCACAATAATTTTTATTACTTAATCTTTTCAGTCTTTTGTATATCTGACAATAGTTAATCACATGTAGACTATCAAAACTTTATTAGAATCTTTTGTAAAGAATTATTCTCTTTTAGTCAGAAAAATGAATTAAAAATGCACTTTTTTTTAATAATTTGACCTTTTGAGCATTGTGAGTGGCAGCTTTTCACCATGTCCTATGAACAGCACCAAGACATAACTAACCATTATCAACTTCAATTATATGAAGACCTCATTTCCCTTTAATAAAGGGTTAGAGGGCTCTCAGTCCAATACAGCACTCAGCACAGTGAAAATGAAGTACAGTACAGTACTGTACAGTAATAACATAAACAATGTTATGCTTGGTTAGTCATGTTGTCTATGAGAAAATCTTCTCACAAACTAATCAAGATGAGAGTAAATCATACCTTTGGTAGTGGCAGTGATGATCTCTGAGAACATGCCGTCACCAAGTATGTTCTTGCCCTGCACTTGAATCTCATAGGTGCTTTCAGGGTTCAGGTTGTAGATGGTGATGCTGGTGCTTCCCTTGGGCTTCACTTCAATCTGTGACCAGGTGCGGGATCCCTGTCGTCTGTACCTATTATAGCAATTCAAGTAGAAAACAGTCAATACCATGTTCCATACTACAACAAGAAGCATTATTTTAAACTTCTTTTCTGCATCATACATGTAATACAATGAATATTATATAAATCTCATAAATGATAATTTTAACTGTCTTACCATATAGTGTATTGTTGCTCATAATCCTTTCCCCCTGGGTAGCCTGGTAACCAAGAAAGCTTGATGCTGAAGGCCTGAGTTTCAGCAGAGATGTTATATGGTGGGTGTGGAGTGGTTCCCTCAACCAGTAGTTGTGTGGTGGTTACAAGAGTGGCAATCTCATTGCTCACGACACACTCATAGTACGCGTGGTCACCTTTGTGTAGGTTGCGAATAGTTAGGTTACCTTCTTCAATGCTGGTGCGGTCACGAGGAAGGTTGTGGCTGTCACGCTGCAATAACACAGTAACATTATCTCTTCTATGTTCATTCAGGCTGTATAAAGCAAACTAAATCATGAATTGAAATTTACTGTATTTCTTTTACTTCATGATCTAGATATAAACACTAAAGCCTAGCATATGCCTTTCATCTAACTTCTATTGTTATTGATGAAATCTTATTATCACTGAACTGATTCCTATGCAGTGACAATTTTTAACCCACCAATTACTACTGTATCTTTTGAATCACTTCTCATTCTAATGTGTCTTACATATACTGTACATGTATTGGTACTAAACATCAATAACTTAAAAACATGGAAATGTACAACAAGCACACACCAATGACTGATAACAGTAAGGCCTTAATATTATATTAGCATATCTTATTGTCTTGCAGATTTCCAGCAGACCAACAAGTTTCCCAATTCAGAGATGGGTGAAGTATTATGGTAATGAGCCAGCAAGAGCTATTTCACCTACCCTCCTCCAGGTGATTTTAGGAGTAGGAGAACCCTGGCCACCACACACCAGAGTCACCTTCTCCCCTACCTGCCCATGGTACTGGGGTTGGGGGCGTGGTGAGATCATTGGTGGGTCACGCACCATTACCTGTCACAGAACGGATAGGGTGTATTAAATTGTGTTCTTTGGTTTATGATTGGTTGGATGCTGCTGCTGCTGATGGTGATGAAAATGATGACAACAACAACAAAGATGATAATGAAGATAATGTGAAAGAAGAGTTGCTGATGAAGATTAATTCAGTAGTGTTACATGAAAAGAAGTTTAAAGTTCTTACTTCCATATCCCCTGATGACCCAGCTGTGGTGTGACGGTTGTAGGGAGTGCAGCTGTAACGTCCCTGGTGTGACTGGCTCACCTGAAATAATACATGCAAAATTTCATTGAACACAAGGGCTCATGGCATGGAAAGAAACTAACCCAAGAGAAATAAATATACCGGTACTGTACAGTATACAGACATAATGTCTTTTTAATACTACAGTACAACTGAATAATTATAGATTGCATGTAAGAGATAAAATGCATGGGAGTATAAAGTACCTTAGTAATGAGTAATGAGCCATTGTTGAGCTTCACCACAGTGCTGTCATTGTCAGCATCAAAGAGGCGCTTGTCCTTGATCCAGGTAACAAACTGGATGGCTGGATTACTCTTAATGTAACACTTGATGATGCCTTGTTGCCTGAATGGAAGGTACTGCACTGTTGGAGTAAAGGTCACACGAGCAGGATCTGAAAATTCAACACATTGTCTTACTAAGAAGAAGTCTTTATCTACAGTATATAGACTATGCATGAGTACTACCTGGTCAAACTACCATAGAGGGAGCCTTAATATTACAATTCATTTCTACCCAAACATTTCAGAATTCTGACAGGTAGTTCAGGTTCTCCTGAAAGATGGCTTATGACAAGATATCATTTAAATGGGATATATTGTAAGGCAAGTCACTGTAGCAATTTAACTCTGGACTGCTATTCATACCTCCACAAGAGAGTTTCATGCCACTACATATACATTACCATACACCAATTAACATTAGGCTTTATATAAAAAAAAAAAAAAAATACATACAGGTATAAGATTTGAGCTTAAACTCTAAAAAACAACTTACATTCCACATTAAGATAAGCCGTAGCTTTTTGTGGTGTACCAATGCCATTAGAGACCTCACAGGTGAAGAATCCGCCATCCTCGGAGCTGGTAGGGTTAATGACCAATGCTCCATCCCGCCTGATTAGTGAGCGGGAGTCCAACCATGAGAGTTTTTCGATGGCAACACCTTCACGCTTCCACATCACCGTCACATTCCCTGGTAGTGCCTTTGCCTCACAAGGAAATTCAACCTTCTCCCCCTCCAGTAACGTCTGGTTCTGGGGAGGCGTCACGATCACCGCTCCACCTAGTGAAAGGGGAAAGGTTTAATGAAAAGAATGATGTAAAGTAGAACATAGAAGATTGTGCTAGGGCAGAAAAACCTTTATTAACTTCTTTTCAAATACAAAATCTACTTTCAAGGGAGTGGAAAGCATTTATAATAATTCAAAGTTCTGAAAATTAAGAACTTGTGAAGACTACTGTATACTTCCACTTAACTGTACTACTTAACTATACAGTATATCTCTTGTAAAGCGTCAGTAAGTTCAAAACAGCCTAATTACCATAGTGTACTTGTAGTTATAATAAAGAGAGAATCAACACACCATACTTGTAGTCATAATAAAGAGAGCTTCAACACACTATACTTATAGTCATAATAAAGAGAGATTCAACACACCTGCAATAACAACTTTGGCCTCATGGTGCACGCGTCCCTCAGCATTACGAGCCACACATACATAATCACCGATGTCTTCATCTCGGATCTTGTTAATTCTGAGTTCAGTTCCATCGTTGAAGATTCCTACGGTATCCGATGGCTCCACGGATTTGTCTTCTCTGAACCAAAAGATCTCGGGTTTTGGGGTTCCTTCCGCTTCACAATTGAGGATAATGGAATCCCCAATGTTAACGTATGTGACGTCCTCTGGGGTTGTGGTGAAGCGAGGTGGGGCTGCAGAGAAAAAAGATGATTTAACAGGTATGATAGAGTATAAACAGTAGTGCATTTTGAGGAGACAATTAATGAGATGCAGATCGAGTTTGAGTAGATAGACATAAATGATTATAGCATGTGTAAGTGTTGAGTCAATTTGGTATAGTAAATGTCTGCCGGAAATGGACAGTGCGTCAGGTCAGGAATGAATACAGTACAATGGCAATTAAAAGCTTCTAATCTTTTAAGGGATCCTGTGATGTAGTCAGAAAATTGGAGGTAAATAAGTCCTTCAAATATTGCCATGAAACACACACACCTACATGGAAGGAGCTTGTTTCATGGCATGGTCAAGAGGAATCAGAAGCCTTATAGAAGGAACTTGTTTCGTGGCATGGTCAGGGGGAATCAGAAGCCTACAATTCTCATATATGATCATAGGGTCCTTAATGAGGTTGTAACTAGATGAACGCTAAACTAACCATGGACATCGAGGTGTACCCAGGTGCCATTATCAGCGGCTCCAGTACGGTCCAGATAGAACACCTTACACTCGTACCAGCCCTGGTCATCCTCTCGTACTGATGTAAGGTTGAGTGAGGCGAGTCCAAATTTAGTGGTGTCTGGTGAGACTCGTGATGCCCTGCCCTTGTAGTTTTCCTCCACGTGGGGATCGTAGCCCTCATACCAAATATATATGGGTATCTTGTGATGCTGCAAAATGTGTTATTATTATTATTATTATTATTATTATTATTATTATTATTAAGAAAGACCAGACACACAAAGCTGGGAGAAAATGCAAGCATTCTATCAATGCAAGGACCCCAGCCCAATGAATCCAACCTAAAGAAAAGAAGATAGTGTAGAGGAAGAAAGATGAGTAGCCAGTCCCTGTGATAATTAAGCATACCTATATATGGGAGGCCAACGCACCATGAGTGACACACAGAGGAGGCAGAGACGAGTTAAGAGGATGCAGCACATTACTTCTGATCTTGAAGAGCATGCACAATGATGCAAAAGAACGACGGTGACTCAGATTACAATCAAATGAACAACCGAAAAAAAAAATTAGCATTAGCAACAACCCTATCCAGCAACTTGAGATGGCAGTCAGCTGCTGAACTCCATACTGGAGAACAGTATTCCATTACAGGCAAAATTAAAGAGTTAAAACACCGCAGTAACAATGAGTGATCTCCGAACACACGCCTAGCTCTACACTGACTACACATAATGCCCAACTTTTGGGAGACTGACCTCGCGATTAACCACACATGGGTTGGCCCAACAACCAAATTGAACCAATTGGTCACAACCAGAGACCCATGAAAAATCCAAAGCAGCAACACCACGACGAGTCGTTGAGGACCCAAGCCATATTCCTCATGGTGCACATTGCCAAGGTGTCCGGTGTGAATAAAAAACCGACTATTATCCCTTCATCTACCAAAGTACCGATACCCATAAAGGGCCAGCCCGGCCCCATTCATTTCTCAGATTATTTTGCCATCATAACAGTGTCAAGGTGAACATTATGTTCAAGCTTTCTAAGACGAAGATATTTACTGGCTGACAAAGCTCAGTAAAGTTGGTAATAAGAAAATCTTATACATCTATAGATAAGTTCGTGCTCATTCAAACTTTATTTGACATACTTATTCAGTGTTGCCAGGTGCAGGAAAATTTCTTTGTTTTAAAGAATTTTGAAGTCCAAACAGAGAAATTATATAAAGATTGTTCAAGAGTAAACAGGGAAATTTCTACCAGACGAAATACCAAAAAGACCGTCAATGTTCAAGAGTAAACAGGAAATTATTGAGGTAAAAAGGGAAATTCTAAAGGTGAAGTTAGGAAAATTTCGTGATGCATACCTGCTGGCTACACTGACTCATTTGTGTTTACATTGTGTGCGTGTGAACATCTGTGATTTTCCTCAATTTCAATATTTCGTTTGCATCATAAGATACTTGTGAGGTATGATAAAATTAAATCAATTTCTGTTCCGTTAACATTAGAAGTACTCATAATTAAGGAAATTCACACAAATTATAAATATGATACGTGTATCTGTTAATTAAGGGTAATTAATTAACACTTATGGATATCTATACCTCAAACACCTCGAAACTTTCACAGATTGATTTCAGTAATAATGCATGTCTATAGTAAATGTATAGATGATATGAGCAATACATAGGCCTATATATTTTTGTTTTGTTTTTGTTCTTATCGTACTGATCTATTTTCAGTACGTACTGTACATTGTAGCCTATGCTTTATAAGATTGACGTTTAATTGTTATCTATAGGTAGTGAAGTGGCAGAGGTAAACCAGCTTTTGCTGTTGGGCCTTGCTATGGATGCAAACATAGCTGTACCCCTTATAGTCCCACAAGGGGATGCGGTTGTGCGGTGGGGGTTGTTCCCTCCAACAGGGATTGGGGGGTTGAAATTTGGAGTGTGTGTGTGTGGGGGGGGGGGTACTTTTGGGCATTAATTTTGTGTTTCGGAGGGTGTGCGACGTGACGGGGCTACCTCAAGTGTGGAGATGAAGGCCTGGTATACGTATGCATGTATCTATAGGTAATTTTATCTTTTCATCTACATCGTCTAAGAACTGAATCTATGGATAATTAAATTAGTTTTTTTTTAGGGTTGACTCGTTTAAGTTGTATATTAACAGAGTTCTCTCTGTGCATGTAAAAGTTATGCTGAGTAAAAGTGTTAAAACAGAGCCCCAATACATGTTGATAACATTAGCTCATAAATGTATTGTACTCACTGAAAACAACAACAACCCAACACTCACCTGTTTTTTCCATTGAATGATATAGGCGATCTTAGGGTCGGACACTTGGCAGTTTAGGATGACTGATTCTCCAAGGATGGCAGTGATGTGCTCAGCATCCCCATACTGAGAACAAGCCCCTGGAACATAATAAGTAGCACTCAGTACACACCCACGACAAAGGGAAAAACACAAGAAACTATCATATTTTTTAACCATAAGAACATACAGTAGGCTTGAGTAGGCTACGCTCTCTGTGCGTGTTGGATAATGCTGAAACTGATACTGTATTTACTTTCCCTCGTTCGGTTCCCTCACATTTTCATCCTGACTTGCTGTTTCATTAAGTTCCATTTTCATAACCATTGAAGTGCAGCAGTGTGAGTATAAATGAATTGTGGGCACTGGTATTATGAGTACACCCACATGCGTGAATATACATACTGTAAGCTCAGAATTCCAAATCTACAATGGTGAACATAGCTGGTCTTACTCGAATATTATATCATACTAGAGTTATATTGTGCAGGTTGGCAAGTAAGGTACCGTATATAATAGTTATCTCAGTCACCCAATAATTACTGCCACGTCTGCCCACGCAAATTATCAACACCTACGTTTATTTCCAAAATCACACACACGCTCACACACGATGCACTTCCCACGCACACAGCTCCTCAAGCACACACGATCACAGCTCCTCACGCACACACGGTCACTTCTCCTCACGCACACAACTCTTCAGGATGACTTCTCCTCACGCTCACATTGTCCTTCCTTACGCCCACACTCACACTGCCGTCTCTCTCCAGTCACCAGAAGGAGAGTTATATGTTAAGGAATGGGTCCCTGGATCCTGATATAAATTATTCAGTGGACTATCAGGGGTCTTGCCAGGATATTTCTCTCTCTCTCTCTCTCTCTCTCTCTCTCTCTCTCTCTCTCTCTCTCTCTCTGGTTGCTGCATCCTTGACCTTTGTTTAGGATTGACGACCTGGTAAAGAAAAAGAAAGAAAGAAACATTGGGATGAAATGTATCAATGAAAGGGATAGAAGGAAAGGAGTGAGAAAATCGGACGTAGATAAATAGGAGACAAAGGGAAAAGGTTTAATTAAGAGAGAGAGAGAGAGAGAGAGAGAGAGAGAGAGAGAGGGAATGACCACGAGGGTAAGTTACGAATGTTCCTTTTTAATTATTAGAGGAAAATGACACCTGTCATTACCAATTTTATCTACACTTTAATAACTGGAACTCCAAAAGTATCCAGTCGTACACATAAGCTACATCTGTAGGGCACCTTATATAGGCTACACTTTGAACACACACAAAATATACACTTTGAACACACACACAGCATAATTTTTCACGTCTGGAGTTGTGTAAAATTCTCTCTGAACACCCTGTAGTGAATCTGTAGGATATTTTACTCTTCGAACAACATAATCATTCACGTCTGGAGTCAAGCAAAATTTTATATACCTGTATACTTAATCTGCAGAACATAATTATTACTCTTAGAAATACATAACCTTTCACGTCTAGAGTCATTCAATATCCTATAATATTATATACTTAATTAATCTGCAAAACATTTTACACATAGAGCAACATAATTATTCACGTCTTGAGTTCTGTAAGATGGTCACCGAACACCCTGTATACTACTAATATATCTATAATGTTGTAGGTGTAGCTTCGTCTTGGCTGGAACATTATAAACCTGTGTGGCCAACTTAATTAATTAGTTTAATAGGCCTACGCTAAATTAGTCTGAGAGGAGAGGCACCATTAGCCTTCTACCATCCTTTCCTTCCCTCCCACCCATGTTGTTACCCCTTACCTTACCTTAGATACTCCCCTTCCACCCCTACAATTATATCCATCAACTCATCTCCCTGCCTGGCCTCCAACTTCACTGACCTTCTTACCCTATACCTTGACTCTGTTCCTTCCTACGTAGAAGTGATTAAAAATTCATTATCAATACCCGAGTTGTTCAGACGCTAGCTGTTGGTCACTGAGGTTATAATTATTCAGTCACACTCTAGTTCCCCCTACACTTCTCTCTCTCTCTCTCTCTCTCTCTCTCTCTCTCTCTCTCTCTCTCTCTCTCTGCCATTATTTACTTCTAAGCTCTTTATTATACATCTTTGAATGGCAGGTGTTTATCATATTTTATCCTTGCATCTTTTTCTTCTCTTCACATCTCCCCTCTCTTTTCTATATCGTTCAAATTCTCTTTTCTCACATTACCTGCTTCCATCAAATCCGTACATCGTATATCAGTTGCGTTTTCCTCTTTGTTTCTCCCCTCTCATCATATCCATCATTCATCTCTTTCACCTCATCATCGCTTTGTAATAATACAAATACTAATAAATATTATTATTATTATTATCATATACTCTCTCTCTCTCTCTCTCTCTCTCTCTCTCTCTCTCTCTCTCTCTCTCTCTCTCTCTCTCTCTCTCTCTCTCTCTCACACACACACACATACATGCATGGGACCACACCAGCACTCTGATCTATGGACACATGAGACAACGGTGGCGGCAGAGTGACAGCCCTGAGCACCGGTCTATTTCACCTCTAAACGGTGGTGGTGGTGACGCTGTTTTTGATGGTGGGTAGGGATAGTGGTGGTGGTGATAGTGGTGGTGGTAGTGGTAGTGGTGGTGGTGGTGGTGACGTTGTTTTTGATGGTGGGTATGGGGGGGGGAGAGGGTGGTAGTGGCAGTGGTGGTGGTAGTGGTGGTGGTGGTGGTGGTGACGTTGTTTTTGATGGTAGGTAGGGATATTGGTGGTGGTGGTGGTGATAGTGATAGTGGTGGTATTGGTAGTGACGGTGGTATTGGTCGTGGAAGTGATGATGTTGGTAATGGTAGTGATGGTGGTAGTGGTCGTGGAAGTGATAGTGTTGGTAATGGTGGTATGGTGTTAGTGATAGTGATGGGTTTTGCAGTGGTAGTGGTAGTGATGGAGTTAGTAGTTATAATGGTGGTAATGGTAGTGATGGTGGTAGTAGTCGTGGAAGTGATTGTGGTAGTGTTAGTGATGGTGTTTATAGTGTTAGTGATGGAATTAGTAGTGGTAGTGGTGGTAATGGTAGTGAGAGTGGTAGTGGTAGTAATAGTAGTAGTTTAATGGACGTTGAAATGATGATAATTCACACACATTCCACTAAGCCATCATATCAACGATAAGAGAAGAAGGAGGGAGGTTTGGCAAAGCAATCTCCAACTTGGCAAGCATTTCAAGGATTATCCACACAACCAATCCAACGAAATGAAAAAAAAAATAAAAAGATAAATAAAATAATGTGCTGAAGGCAAAGAAACGACGACCGGCTTCAATTATTTCAAGGATTATCCACACAACCAAACCCACCCACGCACACAATAATATAAAATAAAAAATAAATGCGCTAAAGGCAAAGAAACGAGAGGCTTCAATTAAGGGCAACTCTGCAGGAACCTCAGGATTATAGCACGCTCACTCCAGCTTTCGTTTTTATCCTCCATTTTCGTTTCCTTTTCTCGGGCAAGCGGATGGGGTGTTCCAATGTTTTTAAGCGAGGTTGGCTGACCATTTTTATACCTGAGCGGAATTACTTCACGCTACAGCCCAGGGCCACCATTTCCCCTTTGGTAATATTCTTAGGGCCGATTCTTCCACAGTGGTTTGTTTTGGTTTTGCAAGCACCATAACGAAAAGAAACTGAACTGTATAAATGACTCATGGGTGAATTATTTCATGAATTTGGTGACTCCACTATGAAACCATCGTAATAATGGAACTACCAGATAGATTTTGTGGATAAGGATACTGAGTTTGTTGGATATTATTAAAACTGACAAGTGTGCTTTGGGTCGATCATAACAAACCCAAGCCACTGTGGAGTCGGTCCTTTGTCCCTCACCTTCTTCACTTACAGCCTTGTTGGGTTAGGTAGGTATAGGTAGGCTATATATATACAGGGCCGTCCCAAGAGTCTCAAACCTCATTCTACAACGTATACGAACGGGATATTGGTGCCTATATACAGAGGGGATGAAAGCCTGTTTGGTTAGCTACGGTACTTCAACTTTTATTTTCTTGATCACAACACACACAGAGGGGATGAAAGCCTGTTTGGTTAGCTACGGTACTTCAGCTGTTGTTTTCTTAATCACAATGCCTTATACAGAGGGGATGAAAGCCTGTTTGGTTAATTACGGTACTTCAACTGTTGTTTTCTTTATCACAATGCCTTTTAACCTGTATATACTCCAAATGTGTTTACCACCAGCATCATTAAAGGGAAGAGTTTCTTTTTGGTAAAATTGGAGCGCCTTGATTCCTCCAAAGCATGCCAGGATATAGGACCAGAAGAACAAAATAATGGTGTTCTGTTGCTTGGAATTGTTTGGAGGAATCATTTGCTTCAGATTTACCAATACTGCACTACTCCCTTAAAGACATGAGGTCTTACTTAAACTTAGGATTATATTGAGAGAGAGACCAAGGCTAACCTACACTAATCCGAGTTTTTTATACTGACTGACCTAGGAATATACTGACAGACCTAGGAATATACTAACAAACCTTGGAATATACTGACAGACCTAGGAATATACTGACTGACCTAGAAATATACTGACTGACCTACTAATATACTGACAGACCTACTAATATACTGACTGACCTAGAAATATACTGACTGACCTAGAAGTATACAGACTGACCGAGGAATATACTGACTGACCTAGAAATGTACAGACTGACCTAGAAATGTACAGACTGACCTAGGAATATACTGACAGACCTAGGAAAATGCTGACTGACCTAGGAATATACTGAATGACCTAGGAAAATGCTGACTGACCTAGGAATATACTGACAGACCTATTAATATACTGACAGACCTAGATATATACTGACTGACCTAGAAATATACTGACTGACCTAGGAATATACTGACAGACCTAGGAAAATGCTGACTGACCTAGGAATATACTGAATGACCTAGGAATATACTGACTGACCTAGGAATATACTGACTGACCTAGGAAAATACTGACTGACCTAGGAATATACTGACTGACCTAGGAATATATTTAGAGAGGGACCTTTGATGACCTAACACTAATAGAATCCATCATTATAACTTACCTAGGGAGAGCAGAGTGAGGAATACGAGCAGGGTGATTGTGGCCATGCTGGAGGGTGGAGGTGGAGGTGGATGTGGTGGTGGATGCGGTGGATGACACGCATGACCCGCGCGCCTGCCCATCCTTCCACCAGGCCCTCACCCATAGTACAGACGGCCCTCACCCGCCACCTGCAACACGACGAGGACAACACCATTATCAACATTGCAACTCACACGTCGTCATCATAACATAAAGGTAAAACAACACCATTATCATCACTGCAAGTCACACGTCGTCGTCAAAACACAAAAGTAAAAATATCACCATTATCATCACTGCAACTCACACGTCGTCGTCAAAACACAAAGGTAAAACAACACCATTATCATCACTGCTACTTACACGTCGTCGTCAAAACACAAAAGTAAAACAACACCATTATCATCACTGCAACTCACACGTCGTCGTCATAACATAAAGGTAAAACAACACCATTATCATCACTGCAACTCACACGTCGTTATAACATAAAGGTAAACATTTGCAACATACATAGTCTTAATGAAAAATGAGTGATGCAATTTAGCCTAGTCGTTAAAATTGTTGTGCATAAAAAATATCTACAGGGAGAAAGTATAAGTATACTAAGCTGTTTGGAGTGCACTTTTAGAGGGCATGAGAAAACAACAACAACACACACACACACACACACACACACACACACACACACACACACACACACACACACATATCTAGACAAACAAATACGCCCATAAGAATCTCCAGCTGTCACACACACACACACACACACACACACACACACACACACACTAATGGTATCCCCGCAGTTGACACCATACTGGGAGGACCATCACTCTCAGGTTCAGGAAATTCACCCATTTGGATTCTATGCGAGCTTCTTTATGGAGGTCCCAACTGTCTCAGATGTGGACGAAGGTAGGGGTGGTGGTGGTGCTGGTGGTGGGTGGATGGAGGGAGATGGAGTGGAGGGGAAGAGAGAAGGAGATGGAGAGGAGGGGAAGAAGAGAAGAAGGGAGATGTTAGAGAGGGAAAGAGATGGAGAAGAGGGAAGGAAATGCAGTAGATGGGAGAGAGAAGAGGAAGGGATGATATATAGAAGAGGGAACAGAGAAGGAGATGGAGAGGAGGGGAGAGGGAAGGAGATGGAGAAGAGGGGAGAGGGAAGGAGATGGAGAAGAGGGGAGAGGGAAGGAGATGGAGAAGAGGGGAGAGAGATGGAGATGCAGAAGAGGAAAGAGAGGAGAGGAAGGGAGGAGGTGGAAAAGAGGGGAGAGGGAAGGAGATGAAGAGGAAGAGGGGAGAGGAAGGCAATATTTGAGGAATGGAGATTGAAGGAAGAAGGAAGAGAGGAGAGAGGAGCGACAATTTGGGAAAGGGGAATTTTGGAGAACAGGGGATTGAGAAAAGAGAAAAAGAGGAAGCGACGGAATTGACAAGATGGAAGAGAAGAAGGGGAACGGGAGGAGACTGATTGAGACCTGGGAAGGGGGATGAAGAGGAAGGGAGAGGAAAGGAGAAGAAGAAGAAGAAGAAGACATTAAGACAGGTTGGCACGGGACTGATGAGAGGGAAGATGTAAGAGAGGAGGGGAGGGGGTTGACAAGTGAAAGTGGTGAGAGGAAGGAAGGGTTATAAGAAGAGGAAATGACTGAGAGACAAGGTGAAGAAGGCAGATCAAATAACTGAGAGGTAAAGTGGAGGAGGGGGAGGGGGAGAAAACAACTAAAAGGAGGGGCTGGGAGGAGAGGAAAGATGAGAGAAGAAAAGGAAAATACGAAAGGAGGAAAGTTACAGACGATGAAGGGTGAAAGGGAGGAAAATTAGTTAGAAAAGGAAGGGAATTAACTTAGAAAAGGAGATAAGTAAAGAAGTGAGGAAATGAAGGAAAGAAAGAAAATGGAAATTAGAGGAGATGAGGGGACACAATAGAACAGAGAGAGAGAGAGAGAGAGAGAGAGAGAGAGAGAGAGAGAGAGAGAGAGAGCGGAGAAGACTGAGGGAGGAAGTAGGACAAGGATAAAAAAAAAACTGTGGATATCCTGGAAGTGGAGAGGGCAGGGATTACGTGGGAAGGAGTGGGATGGAATATTTATGTAAGGAAGAAGTTGTGAGGGGAAGCTGCTGAGGCGTAGATGGGAAGGAATGAAAAGGAATGAATGGAAGAGAGTACACCCAAGAGTAGGCCTATCTAGATGGGAGGGAGTTTGAAGATGATAATAATAATAATATGTGAGGAAGTGGAAGGAAGTTGTGAGGGGATGGGAAGGAATAAGAGCATACACCTAGGAGTATCTAGATGGGAGGGAGTTGGATAATAATAATAATAATAATAATAATAATAATATGTGAGGAAGTGGAAGGAAGTTGTGAAGGGATGGGAAGGAATGAAAAGGAATGAGAGCATACACCTAGGAGTATCTAGATGGGAGGGAGTTGGATAATAATAATAATAATAATAATAATAATGTGAGGAAGTGGAAGGATGTAAGGTCGAGAAGTATAATGGCAGAGGGTGGAAGAGGAAGGTACAGATAAAGGCAAGAGTATGTTGTATATATATGGGGAAATGTGTGGCCATGAAGTTGTACCGCCCCCTTCCCAATGTGTCTAGCCTATACTCGTAAAATAGCAATCACCTCTGTATCCATGTACCGTATGTAATTGTGTATTTGTCTATGAAACGCTATAAACAGGTTTTTTTCACAGTAGGTCAATATGTACAGTTATGTGTGAGATAATATAATTTTGTTTGCCTACGGAACCCTAAAATCCAAAATATACATGTGTGTGCATATGTATATCTGCCCACGGTACCATACAGTCCTTTGTAGTATACATGTTTGTGTATATGTATGTCTGCCCCTGGAGTTCTATACAGTCCTCCAGAGTGAATATACTGTATGTGTGTATGGACATGGTCACGAATGGCGATGTGGTCGTAAACTGTGGTGATGACGGGGCGAGGGGCAGCCTTCGAAACCCACACATCACGTAAATCCGACAGAGCAATCAGAGCGAGGCCGAGGCAAGGGAGAGGACCAGTGGGATAAGAGCGTGGGTGGTTGGTTGGTTGCCAGTGTCTATCCTTCCTTCACAGGGGGTAGGGACTGGTGGGACATGAGCTGGGGCAGTATCTGTGATCTTTGCTTTACATTTCTTCAACTCCATTCCATTTTGTTGACGTCGAAGGCATCCAGGGTTTAGATATATCCAAGCAGAACACATTTGCATCATCATAAAATCGCATGCATTAATTATATCTCACTCATATTATGAAAGTACTGTCACTGAGCATGCAGAATGAGATGAAAAAGCACCAACAGTACAGAAACAAACAGACCGCAGAGAACGATGGCAATGGGAAACTGAGGGAAAAAAAATGGACGTAGAACAATAACTCGTGTGTTATCTGACAGCCATCAAACACAGTGTATCGTTCACTTCCCCTCAGATGGAACTCCTTCAGGCCCTGAGGGGGAGAAGGGAGAGGCTGAGGAAGAAAAGTAGGAAGTTCACACACACACACACACACACACACACACACACACACACACACACACACACACACACACACAAATGGTATAAAAAAATAGATATAAATACCACTACTTAAGCTTGGTGGTGGTGGAAGGAGAAGGGTAATATAGGGATGGGCATTAAAGTAGTTATTAGTGATTAGTGGTGTCGTTGGTGATGGGAAAGAGCTACATATGTCACTTACTTTGAGGGGAGGGAGCCTTGGAACATCCAGACACATGCTAACAGGGAGCCTGGCAGCTGTCACCTCTAGCCACCATCACACCTCCCTCACGTCCCTATCACTTCCTTCCACGCCTCTACAGGTCACGCTATACCTACAACACATAAAAAATAACACATTAACAACAACATAAATAAATAAATAGATAAATAGATAAATAGAGATATATCTATAAGCGTTGACAGCACACAAAAATACATAGCCTAAATACAGTACACATGTATATGACACATCATGACAAAATATGTACCAAGAATACGATCAATCCCAAACACATGTATTGCTATGCACCACAACAAAAAGTGTGTGTGTGTGTGTGTGTGTGTGTGTGTGTGTGTTCCGAGAAATTGGCGTTAGAAGTGAGTGTCCGTGGCAGTGGGAGTGGAAGTGACGCAGAGTGGCAAGGTAAAGGAAAGGCACTGGGACAGGGAGTGGCAGATGGAGTGGCAAGGTCATTATCTTTATGACATTGTGAAGGAGGTATCACACTTTCATCCGAGAAGCGCCATATATCACCACACACGCCAACACATTAACAAAGATAATAATAATAATAATAATAATAATATACAAAAGGTATATTATAGCTGTACCACATTGGACTACATGGCTGTATTGTCTATCTTGGGTTGGAAGAACGCATTTGTACTATCTCTCTTGTTTCCCTGACCAGAACCACATCGGAGCCAAGGCTTAAAAAATAGGAAGAAGGCTTCGTAGGCGTGTATACTTTTCTCCCCCGAGACAGCTGAGGTTGAGATAAGAGCTCCTTTGTCTGTGTAGAGCATTATCTGATCACTAAACTTTTCAACCACCGATCTCCACGCTTTCCTTGTGTCTTGTCTTTGATCTCCTTTTAAACCTCTGGTGCACGAGTTGAACGATGTAAGTGCGTCATTAGCTGTTTTTGTCTCTGTAAGTCATTCGTGGTTTATTGAATGGCTATTTACTATATGGTTTAACTTGGGCCTATAGTTAATTTAGGCCTATATCTATATTATCCACCCTAGCATGCATATATCATTGCCTATAATTATACCAGAATAAAGAACCCATATCTACCTCACCACCATCACCACTACCAACACCATCCCCACAACACCACCACCACCACTACCAACACCATCCCCACAACATCCCCACCACCACCACCATATCCCTTCAGTAGATGATTTACTTACCTCTCCATCACCCTCGTCTCCACCAACCATCCAACCAACCAACCTTTATGCTGACAGCCAGCCTATATATTGTATACCTCTCTATATCTGTCACTAGAACGAGGAATATATGTCACCCATAAAGACCCATGCCATGTGTACATACAATACCTATAATGGGGACACACACCACACACACACACACACACACACACACACACACACACACACACACACACACACACACACACACACACACACACACACACACACACACACACACACTTTTCTCTCTCTCTCTCTCTCTCTCTCTCTCTCTCTCTCTCTCTCTCTCTCTCTCTCTCTCTCTCTCTCTCTCTCTCTCTCATAAACAAACAGCCTTCTCCTTAAACTCACATCTTATCCCCTACGGTCGTGTAAATGTAAATAACGTAGCCTACATAAACAATAATACACATAAAATACGAAGAAAAAAAATACATATGAATTATGAAAAAGACACGGACTTATCATATTTATTTGGCCTGAGAGGAGGTACCTTTTTCGAGCGCCAGGGAGAGTAAGGGGAGAGGGGGTGAACGGAGAGAGGGGAGAGGGGGGTGAATGGAGAGAGGGAAGAGGGGTGA
>JAWQEG010004214.1:0-45000 GCA_033782935.1 Petrolisthes cinctipes
GCTCATAAGGTTTCTGTTGGCCGAACGGACCGAAAACCTTCTGGAAGTAGGCGGATGAGACTTATGCGAGACCAAATCACACTACCCTTTCTTTTATATTATTGGTCTGAAATTGAATTAGAGCGAGATGACTGGTCCATCAGCAAGAAAATTTACATGTACTACATGCAAGGTGTACCGCTGGTGTGAGGACTTCAGCGGGGAGGAGTGCGAGCGACCTAGACTCCTCGGTGTCCTGCGACTTTTGCAAACTCGAGGAGAGGTTGATGAAGCACATCTCACTGCTCAAGAAGGAGAACAACTCCCTAAAGGAGGAAGTTCTCCGAATGGACTCGCAGAGGGTGTGACTGCCATAGTGAGAGACAAGGCAGTCCAAGGAGCTTCTTCACCGGAGAGCTCCACCACGGCGGTAAAGAAGAAGAAGAAGAACAAGAAAAAGAACAACAAGAAGAAGAACAACAAGAAGAAGAACAGCAACAATGAAGAGGGAGAAGAGACTGCAAAAGGAAAAGAGACTGCAGAAAAGTGTGATGGAAAAGAGGAGCAGAATATGGAGAAGGAAGAAAAACCCAAGAAGACAATTGAGGAGGGATTAGAGGAAAGTGAGGAATCAAATAAGAAGGAAAAGAAAATGAAGAAGAAAAGAAAACGAAGAAGAAGCAACCTGGAGAAGTGACGAGCCCGGCAGGAATTCAAAACACTCTCGGGTTCCTCACAAGGCATCTCGTGCTCCTACCAAGGAGAGGCCTGTGGATATACACATGTAGGTGATTCCCAGGCACGAGGGCTGGAACCCCTAATGGCAGATCGCCTTCACACTTCTGTGAAGGTGAATTGTTTTGCCAGGTTGTGGCAATGCTGACCTCCGAAAGGAAGCTGAGAGGATCCAAACGTCCAGATCTGCTGTCATTGCACTCATGGTGAGTGGTAATGACATCTACCTGAGAAATGGTAGAGTAGGCATGACCGAAGGAGTCCTCTCGGATGTGCTCGGTGCAGTAGATGACTGTGGGTTAAAAACCCGCAGAAGGGTAGTTGTCGGCATGCTCCCAAGGAGAGGCCCTTTAGGGGACTGCTCTGTCAAAGAACCATTGCAGTAAATCAGCGCCTGGCTGATTTGTGTACTGCCGAGGGGGTGTTCTTTGTGGACCCCTACACCTCACTCTTTGGTAGAGACGACCTCTACCAGAGGGATGGTACACATCTCTCACTAAAGGGGAAAGAAGTGCTTTCCAAATTAATGGAAGACGCCGTCCGACGATGTCTCAGGAGCACTCGACCGAGCGTGGAGGAGAGCCCTCGTCGCTATGCTAGAGTGACCCCAGAGAAGACATTCGCTGAGATCCTGAAGAAGGATATCCCCAGCACTACCAAGACAATGACCAAACGCGGAAACGGAGGAGTATAGGGAGCCCTGCAGTTGGGGGTTCCCTGAAGGTTCTATTGTTCAACGCCAGTCCATTCCGAAACAAGTTTTTTGGAACTGCGGGCCCTCGTTGCGACAGAGGAACCCGAGATGGTGGCCATAACGGAGTCATGGTTGAGAACCTCAGACAGAGATCTTGAAGGGGAATTCGTGATTCCAGCTACCAACTCTTCCACAAAGATAGAGAGGACAGAGGGGGTGGTGGTGTGCTGTTGTATGTAAAGAACCCATCAAATCGATGACCTGCAACATCACATCGAACCACGAGCTCCTTGGAGTTGACCTAGAAATAGGCACTGCAAAATACAGAACCCTGCTGCTTTATAGACCCCCTGGACAACTCAATGAGATGGACAGGGACCTATACCAGTTGCTGGGTGAACTAGTGGACGGCAGGGTGTGCATCCTTATGGGGGACTTCAACACACATGTTGACTGGGAAACCAGAGAGCCCTCTGCCGAGAACACACCACTCTTGGAGTTTGTAAATGATGAATTCCTCACTCAATGGGTAAGGGGAGCCAACAAGAGGTGCTAACATACTCGACTTGGTCCTCACCTCAGAGGATGACATCATTCAAGACCTCTCTGTAAACGAAGAAATAGGTGGAAGCGACCACAAGCTTATAAGATTTTCAGTTAAGGTCCCTAATATGGAGTCCGTGACCCCGGTGCATAGAAAATTAGACATGGGGGAGAGCGAACTTTGCAGGTCTTCGTGAAAGTGTTGCTGAAATGGAACTAGAGGAGGGAGAGAGTGCTGATGATCTGTGGAGGTCATTCTTGTTTTCCTTCATGGAACTTCAGTCGCGCTTTATTCCTCTGAAGGGAACAGGTCAGAAGTTCATTCAACCTAAGTGTTTAATCGGGAAATCCGTAACCTACTAAGGGGAGAGGAGAACTGCGTATCGTCGAGCGAAGACATCTGGGGACTTTGACGGTCATAGAGACTGAATCGAAACGTGAAGTCCAAAATAAGGGCGGCTAAGCGTGCTGAGGAGGTCCGTGTGGCTAGACTCTGCAAGAGAACCCCAAGGAGTTTTTCAGTTATGTGAATGGCCGTAAACCAATCCGACGCAGGATCGGTCCCTTGGTGAATGAGGATGGAGCATTGATGCACTCTGATGCAGAAAATGCTAACCTCTTAAATGAGTATTTCTCTTCAGTGTTCTCTGAGGAGAGTGGTCCCATTCCCGAACCTTTGGACTCCTTCAGTGAGAAGGTTGGAGTCAATGGTCTTCACCCAAGAAGAAATTGAGAGAAAAATAATTGAATTAAAAGCAAACAAGTCCCCCGGTCCGGATGGGTTCTTACCTAGAGTGTTGAAAGAAGTGCATGGTGGAAGTATCACGGCACCTGTGCATGGTCTTCAACATGGTAATCCAGACTGGATGCGTTCCTAGAGACTGGCGTGAGGCAGAGGTGACTCCTATCTTCAAGAAGGGAGATGCTAGCCAACCGTCAAACTACAGACCCATCAGTTTAACCTCGATAGTCTGTAAACTCATGGAGAGCATCATGGTGGACAAAATAACAGCACACTTAGAATCAAATTTGCTACTGAGGGGTTCCCAGCATGGGTTCCGGCAGCACCGAGTTCATGCCTCACAAATCTGGTGGAATTCTTCCATTTTGTTTTCAGTGAGCATGAACGGGATAAAGCGGTCGATGTTGTCTACTTAGACTTTCAGAAAGCCTTTGATAAGGTACCCCACCGCCGCCTCCTTCGGAAAGTGCGTGCACTGGGCATAGACGGAAATGTGGCAAATTGGATAGAGAACTGGCTAAGTGACAGACGGCAGCGGTGGTAGTGAATGGACAGGCTTCAGAGTGGGTGCCCCGTTACTAGCGGTGTCCCCAAGGTTCTGTTCTGGGACCACTACTGTTTATCATCTATGTTAATGACGTGGATGGTGACATGGTTGCCAAGATTTCCAAATTCGCCGATGATACTAAGCTTGGTATGAAATGTCGCGAAAGAAGGAAATACTACCCGCTTACAAGAAGATCTTAGAAGATCGGGGAGTGGTCTGACACGTGGCAAATGCCATTTAACGTGAACAAATGCAAAGTTATGCATATAGGCACAGAAACCCCCGAACAGAGTATAACCTTAAGGGCAATGCTCTCGTAATTACTGATACTGAGAAAGACTTGGGTTGTAACTATCACCAGTGACCTCAAGTTCTCAAAGCAGTGTATTGAGGCTGAGAAGAAAGCCAAAGGATGTTAGGGTACATAAAGCGACAGTTTGGATACCGGAACAAGGAGATAGTACTTGTCTGTACAATTCCCTTGTCCGACCGCACCTGGAGTATGCAGTCCAGTTTTGGAGTCCTTCTTACCGAAAGGATATCGCGAGATTGGAACGAGTGCAAGCCAGGGCAACCAAACTTATACCCTCTCTTAGACACAAGAGCTATAAAGATCGGTTGGTAGAACTCGGACCTGTTCTCTTTGGAAACCGGAGACTGCGTGGTCAGCTTATCGAAGTGTTTAAAATACTACGAGGCTTTGACAATGTAGGACTACAGGGACATTTTCCAACTCAGTGAGGGCACAACCAGGAATCATGGCTACAAACTGAACTGAAGCGATACAACCGTGATCTGTGTGGTAAGTTCTTTACATACAGCATCTGCGGTACTTGGAACGCGCTTCTGCTGATGTAGTCAACAGCAACTCTGTGGATCAGTTCAAGTCCAGATTAGACAAAGCCTTAAATCACCGTCTAGGTGTTTAAGCCGTTGTGCGAGTGTTCCTTGATGGTTTCACATGACACATTCGAGGACGGTCGCCTACTTGCGCAACTAAACCCACAGGTACCCTCTTTGTATGGATCGTAAGGTCTCCTAGGTACTTCTTTTCCTTGTAACTCCTTGTAACTCTCTCTCTCTCTCTCTCTCTCTCTCTCTCTCTCTCTCTCTCTCTCTCTCTCTCGATCCTGTTCATACAGTGCTTTCCTTTCCTTTATAATATTCCATTGATATGATTGTTGTATAGATTATTGGTTTGGTATGCTGAATAATGTAGGTTAACTTTACTTCATTTCATTTCATGTCTTCTTCATTTCCCCTCACCTTTTCCATTGTCTCCCTTTTAATCTCTCCTTTTCTCTGTAACCCGATTCCCCCCATTTCTCTCTTTCTCTTTATTACTCCCTTTTTCTCTCCATGTCTCTCCCTTTCTTTCTCCCCTGTTCCCTTTCTCTGTTTCATTCTTTGTCTATTTCTCCCTTTCTTTGTATCCCGTTTCTCCCTTTCTTTGTACCCGTTTCTCCCTTTCTCTTATTCGTTTCTCCGCATTTCTCTCTCTTCGGTTCTCACTTTCCTCTTTCCTGCCTCTTATCGTATCTTTCTTCCTTCACCACCAATTGTTGCCTCTTTATTCTCTTTTTTTCCCTCAAACTCTCCTTTTCTTTTTCTCCCCTCCGTTCCCATCGTTATTGTATTGTGTCCCTCGCTTCTCTCCCTTCAGTCAGTCTTTCCCTCCTTTCCTCCCTTACTCTCCGTGCCACAAACCACGAGTGGGCTCAGCCAATCAAGATCCCTGTTTCATTCACCATAGAGCCACTCAGAGCGCATTTTACTTCATACGATGAAATCTATAGTCCTGAGATATTTGTCCGGGGAGGTACAGCCACAATTAAATATCCACCGACACTTTCCTTCCATCGTAGTAAATATCTTGGTAATAAAGAACAACACATGTATGATTTTGCTGCACCTCATAATAATAATTGAGGGGGTTGAGTTGACATAAGGTGTTGTAAGATTATAGTTTGATATAATACTGATTTATTTGTACGATGGAAGGAAAGTGTCGGTGGATATTTGATTGTGGCTGTACCTCGATATTTAAAATATAGGCAAAAGGTATCATCTTCTCTGCTACACACACACACACACACTTTATGCTTCTCTCTCTCTCTCTCTCTCTCTCTCTCTCATCTCTCTCTCTTCTCTCTCTCTCTCTCTCTCTCTCTCTCTCTCTCCATGTTTCCTGCCGTCATTCCTGCTGTCGATACCATTGTTTCTCTTCAGCATCTGTGTTCTCTTGCAGCTCCATTCACCTCTCTCTCTCTCTCTCTCTCTCTCTCTCTCTCTCTCTCTCCTCCTCTCCAGTAGACAAATAGTTTATCAAGGCAAAACAGCCAGGCTAGGTTAGGTTAGGACCAATAGGTTTGTTGATGTTTGGAGGTCATTTGTATTCCCTCCCTCCTCTTCTCTTTCTATTTCTCGGGCACCATATGACCTTGCTAATATCTATAAAACAATCAATGAATCCCATACCATTTGATCCCAATCTCTATCTTTTATCCTTTCTATATTCCATTCTCCATTCCTTTTAACTACTCTCTCTCTCTCTCTCTCTCTCTCTCTCTCTCTCTCTCTCTCTCTCTCTCTCTCTCTCTCTCTCTCTCTCTCTCTCCTCTCTCTCTATGGGTAATATAATATTTTATATCATATCTGAGAGAGAGAGAGAGAGAGAGAGAGAGAGAGAGAGAGAGAGAGAGAGTCGTCAAAGGAACAGGGCAGAAAATTGTGTGTGATTGTGTGTTCAAGTCATTTCTTCTCTTATCTCCCTCTGTCCTTCCTTCCTTCCTCTCACTCTCTTATCACAACTCCTATCCTCTCCTCTCCTTTTCTCCTCTCACTGGTCTTCCATTCCCCTCTGCCTCTCCCCTCGCTCACCTTTCTTTTGCCTCCGTATTGAATATCACACACACACACACACACACACACACACACTCTCTCTCTCTCTCTCTCTCTCTCTCTCTCTCTCTCTCTCTCTCTCTCTCTCTCTCGAGACAACCACCTTGCCGTCGGTGAGAGAGCTTGTGTGATCTGTTTGAATTTTGCTAGCTATGCTGGGGGACATTTAGTCCAGTTGGGTTACCCGTGCCAGAAAGGTAGCGTTATTAGGATCCTGACTAAGAGTTGTCAAATCTTCATGTTAATATTAAGTTTCACAACTGCTCTTCAACTGCCCTAACAAAAAAAAAAAAAAAAAAAAAAACCTTCATCACTTTCGATATAAGTTTTTATTGTTAAGGACCTCACCAGCTACCTTATGCCGTGTGAGAAGGGAGGCTTCGGAATCTCCTAAAACAACGCCTTTTAACGCTCACAGGTTTCGAAAGGGCTGAGATTGAAGGGATCTCAGGCGTGTGGGGTACGAGTAATGGAGATGCCTCAGGACCCCCGTAGGTATTCTCTTAGATTAATAAGCCTGACCAGCTCCCTGTGACCGTTCTTAGGTGCCTAAAGGCTCGACTGCTCTTTGGTGAGAGAGCTTTCGTGCCTCGCTGGCTGCCAGGCCAGTAAAAGATCTCGGATTAAGTCGTGGACATTTAGTTTTACTATTTGCTTTAAGTTTGGCCGCGGATGGAGGATTAGTAGGGATTAGTAGGACGACGGTTACACGTCAAGCACCCCTGTCGAAAAATCAGAGTCCCATTTACTTAGGACTCTTGTGCTGCTCAGTTGGGAGCTGCGGCACGATTGGGGCCGTCCGGCCCAGGGGAGACCTTAGGGTTGGTGTGCTTGGCTCATAAGGGTTTCTGTTGGCTGAACGACCGAAAACCTTCTGGAAGTAGGCGGATGAGACTTATGCGAGACCAAACCACATTACCTTTTCTTTTGTATTATTGGTCTTAAATTGAATTAGAGCGAGATGACTGGTCCATCAGCAAGAAAATTTACATGTACTACATGCAAGGTGTACCGCTGGTGTGAGGACTTCAGCGGGAGGAGTGCGAGCGACCTAGACTCCTCGAGTGTCTGCGACTTTTGCAAACTCGAGGAGAGGTTGATGAAGCACATCTCACTGCTCACGAAGGAGAACAACTCCCTAAAGGAGGAAGTTCTCCGAATGGACTCACAGAGGTGTGACTGCCATGTGAGAGACAAGGCAGTCCAAGGAGCTTCTTCACCGGAGAGCTCCACCACGGTGGTAAAGAACAAGAAGAAGAACAAGAAGAAGAAGAACAACAAGAAGAAGAACAACAACAATGAAGAGGGAAAAGAGACTGTAGAAGGAAAAGAGACTGCAGAAAAGTGTGATGGAAAATAGGAGGGGAATATGGAGAAGGGAGAAAAACCCAAGAAGACAGTTGAGGAGGGATTAGAGGAAAGTGAGGAATCAAATAAGAAGGAAAAGAAAATGAAGAAGGAAAAGAAGACGAAGAAGAAGCAACCTGGAGGAAGTGACGAGCCCGGCAGGAATTCAAAACACTCTCGGGTTCCTCAAAAGGCATCTCGTGCTCCTACCAAGGAGAGGCCTGTGGATATACACATTGTAGGTGATTCCCAGGCACAAAGGCTGCAACCCCTAATGGCAGATCGCCTTCACACTTCTGTGAAGGTGAATTGTTTGCCAGGTTGTGGCAATGCTGACCTCCGAAAGGAAGCTGAGAGGATCCAAACGTCCAGATCTGCTGTCATTGCACTCATGGTGAGTGGTAATGACATCTACCTGAGAAATGGTAGAGTAGGCATGACCGAAGGAGTCATCTCGGATGTGCTCGGTGCAGTAGATGACTGTGGGTTAAAAACCCGCTGAAGGGTAGTTGTTGGCATGCTCCCAAGGAGAGGCCCTTTAGGGACTGCTCTGTCAAAGAACATTGCAGTAAATCAGCGCCTGGCTGATTTGTGTACTGCCGAGGGGGTGTTTTTTGTGGACCCCTACACCTCACTCTTTGGTAGAGACGACCTCTACCAGAGGGATGGCACACATCTCTCACCAAAGGGGAAAGAAGTGCTTTCCAAATTAATGGAAGACGCCGTCCGACGATGTCTCAGGAGCACTCGACCGAGCGTGGAGGAGAGCCCTCGTCGCTATGCTAGAGTGACCCCAGAGAAGACATTCGCTGAGATCTTGAAGAAGGATATCCCCAGCACTACCAAGACAATGACCAAACCGGGAAACGGAATAGTATAGGGAGCCTTGCAGTTGGGGGTTCCCTGATGGTTCTATTGTTCAACGCCAGGTCTATCCGAAACAAGTTTTTGGAACTGCGGGCCCTCGTTGCGACAGAGGAACCCGAGATGGTGGCCATAACGGAGTCATGGTTGAGAACCTCAGACAGAGATCTTGAAGGGAAATTCGTGATTCCAGGCTACCAACTCTTCCACAAAGATAGAGACGACAGAGGGGGTGGTGGTGTGCTGTTGTATGTAAAGAACTCTATCAAATCGATGACCTGCAACATCACATCGAACCACGAGCTCCTTGGAGTTGACCTAGAAATAGTCACTGCAAAATACAGAACCCTGCTGCTTTATAGACCCCCTGGACAACTCAATGAGATGGACAGGGACCTATACAAGTTGCTGGGTGAACTAGTGGACGGCAGGGTGTGCATCCTTATAGGGGACTTCAACACACATGTTGACTGGGAAACCAGAGAGCCCTCTGCCGAGAACACACCACTCTTGGAGTTTGTAAATGATGAATTCCTCACTCAATGGGTAAGGGAGCCAACAAGAGGTGCTAACATACTCGACTTGGTCCTCACCTCCGAGGATGACATCATTCAAGACCTCTCTGTAAACGAAGAAATAGGCGGAAGCGAAAACAAGCTTATAAGATTTTCAGTTCAGGTCCCTAATATGGAGACCGTGACCCCGGTGCATAGAAAATTAAACATGGGGAGAGCGAACTTTGCAGGTCTTCGTGAAGGCGTTGCTGAAATGGAACTAGAGGAGGGAGAGAGTGCTGATGATCTGTGGAGGTCATTCTTGTCTTCCTTCATGGAACTCCAGTCGCACTTTATTCCTCTGAAGGGAACAGGTCAGAAGTTCATTCAACCGAAGTGGTTTAATCGGGAAATCCGTAACCTACTAAGGGAGAGAACTGCGTATCGTCGAGCGAAGGCATCTGAGGACTTTGACGGTCATAGAAGACTGAATCGAAACGTGAAGTTCAAAATAAGGGCTGCTAAGCGTGCTGAGGAGGTCCATGTGGCTAGACTCTGCAAAGAGAACCCCAAGGAGTTTTTCAGTTATGTGAATGGCCGTAAACCAATCCGACACAGGATCGGTCCCTTGGTGAATGAGGATGGAGCATTGATGCACTCTGATGCAGAAAATGCTAACCTCTTAAATGAGTACTTCTCTTCAGTGTTCTCTGAGGAGAGTGGTCCCATTCCCGAACCTTTGGACTCCTTCAGTGAGAAGCTGGAGTCAATGGTCTTCACCCAAGAAGAAATCGAGAGAAAAATAATCGAATTAAAAGCAAACAAGTCCCCCGGTCCGGATGGGTTCTTACCTAGAGTGTTGAAAGAAGTGCATGGTGAAGTATCACGGCACCTGTGTATGGTCTTCAACAGGGTAATCCAGACTGGATGCATTCCTAGAGACTGGCGTGAGGCAGAGGTGACTCCTATCTTCAAGAAGGGAGATGCTAGCCAACCGTCAAACTACAGACCCATCAGTTTAACCTCGATAGTCTGTAAACTCATGGAGAGCATCATGGTGGACAAAATAACAGCACACTTAGAATCAAATTTGCTACTGAGGGGTTCCCAGCATGGGTTCCGGCAGCACCGGTCATGCCTCACAAATCTGGTGGAATTCTTCCATTTTGTTTTCAGTGAGCATGATCGGGATAAAGCGGTCGATGTTGTCTACTTAGACTTTCAGAAAGCCTTTGATAAGGTACCCCACCGCCGCCTCCTTCGGAAAGTGCGTGCACTGGGCATAGACGGAAATGTGGCAAATTGGATAGAGAACTGGCTAAGTGACAGACGGCAGCCGGTGGTAGTGAATGGACAGGCTTCAGAGTGGGTGCCCGTTATAGCGGTGTTCCTCAAGGTTCTGTTCTGGGACCACTACTGTTTATCATCTATGTTAATGACGTGGATGGTGACATGGTTGCCAAGATTTCCAAATTCGCCGATGATACTAAGCTTGGTATGAATGTCGCGAAAGAAGGAAATACTACCCGCTTACAAGAAGATCTTAGGAAGATCGGGGAGTGGTCTGACACGTGGCAAATGCCATTTAACGTGAACAAATGCAAAGTTATGCATATAGGCCACAGAAACCCCCGAACAGAGTATAACCTTAAGGGCAATGCTCTCGTAAGCACTGATACTGAGAAAGACTTGGGTGTAACTATCACCAGCGACCTCAAGTTCTCAAAGCAGTGTATTGAGGCTGAGAAGAAAGCCCAAAGGATGTTAGGGTACATAAAGTGACAGTTTGGATACCGGAACAAGGAGATAGTACTTTGTCTGTACAATTCCCTTGTCCGACCGCACCTGGAGTATGCAGTCCAGTTTTGGAGTCCTTCTTACCGAAAGGATATCGCGAGATTGGAACGAGTGCAAGCCAGGGCAACCAAACTTATACTCTCTCTTAGACACAAGAGCTATAAAGATCGGTTGGTAGAACTCAAGCTGTTCTCTTAGGAAACCCGGAGACTGCATAGTCAGCTTATCGAAGTGTTTAAAATACTACGAGGCTTTGACAATGTAGACTACAGGGACATTTTCCAACTCAGTGAGGGCACAACCAGGAATCATGGCTACAAACTTGAACTGAAGCGATACAACCGTGATCTATGTGATAAATTCTTTACATACAGCATCTGCGGTACTTGAAACGCGCTTCCTGCTGATGTAGTCAACAGCAACTCTGTGGATCAGTTCAAGTCCAGATTAGACAAAGTCTTAAATCACCGTCTAGGTGTTTAAGCCGTTGTGCGAGTGTTCCTTGATGGTTTCACATGACACATTCGAGGACGGTCGCCTACTTGCGCAACTAAACCCACAGGTACCCTCTTTGTATGGATCGTAAGGTCCCCTAGGGTACTTCTTTTCCTTGTAACTCCTTGTAACTCTCTCTCTCTCTGATCCGTTTCCACCACTATTATTAATTTTTTCCTCCTTTTCTGTCCTTGTGGTAATGTTGGCTGGTTCGACTCGTCTATCACTATACTAAATCATATATTCTGAGGGGATAGTATACTTTCGGTACATTATACGATTTGCTTCCTCCAAAGTATGCCAGGAAACATAATTAGGGCTGGTATTCACAAAACATCTTAGAATTTTTACTTGTACACTCGTGATACGTAATTTCTGACCAGAGACGAACGGCAGGCACCACACACACATACCCTGCATTCGAAGCTTTCTGCTCCTCACACTCTGGTCAGAAATTATGTATCACGAGTGTACAAAAGTTTGCATTACTGGCCTCACCATGCACAGTGTTTCAGGCTCATTTTGAAGCAGTGAATGGTCCTGCTATTCTATTTGTATGAGCTGTTATTATAATTTCGAAGCAGTGTTGGGTTTTAGTCCTTGCCATGAATATACGCTTACGAATTTTTTTTTTAGATTAAGAGTGAACTTTGCTTTTGTGAATACGGGCCCAGAAGAATAACCATACGGTGTTTTTTTTTTTGTTTTTTTTGTTTTATAATAATTAATTGCGCCGTAGCGTCAATCAACAGGCAGGCAACAACACATACGGGTAGGTGGGACCCATGAGAATCCAATGACTACAACCACACATATACACGCACACCCACACACACACACATCACGAAAACATAACAGAATTGAGCACAAGCATAAAGACAAATATTTACATTATGACCTATTTAAATCCACCATATGGTGGTGGCCTGCTGCTTGACATACTTTAGAGGATATTGTTGCTCCAGATTTACTGTACACTCGTGATACATCATTACTGACCAGAGTGTGAGGTGCAGAAAGCTTCGAATCGCCTGGTATTGCTCATTTCCCCACCCAGTACACATATAGAGGCTGAGTTCGAATGTAGGGTGTGTGTGTGTGTGTGTGTGTTTTTTTTTTTTTTTTTTTTTATATATAATTAATTGCGCTGTAGCGTCAATCAACAGGCAGGCAACAATACATACTGGTAGGCGGGACCCATGAGAATACAACGACTACAACCACACATACACACGAACACGCACACACACACCACACACACACATCACGAAAACACAACAGAATGGAGCACAAGCACACAGACAAATATCTACATTATGACCTATTTAAATCCACCAAAACGAGGGTGGTGTACCAGAAGTTCCTCCAGAACCTGGTGGTTCAGCAGGTGTCGACAAACCACATCAAGTGGCAGGCCCTGGGGCAGCAAGTGTCGGACAGTGGGGCAAGCCAGGCAATAGTGCTCTATAGTGTTAGCACGAGGCGCTCGACACAAGCGACACTCAGTGAAGGGAGGCTCACCCTGCATCCTAGCAACCTGCCATGGTGGATGGTAGCCAAGCCTCAAACGAGCAGAGACTACATTGTGCCTCTGAACCATGAGGCCTCGACGACGGTAGGAATATTTGTGACGGCAGACAGACTCATAATGTGTGATGGAGATGCTGAAGTGCCTCTCTGCATCCCTGCGTCGCCGTACAGGGAGGAGAGCGGCGGAGCGGACTTTAGAGAGGTAACATGTCAGGGAGGGAGGACGTCCAACACCACGAGGAGGCAGATGGCAGGCTTCCTTTGCGAGTCTGTCAACTGTACCATTGTGACGTAAACCTACATGGGATGGCACCCATAAAAATTTGACAGTCAAGTTACGATGACGCAATAAGGACAAAAACGATAAAATCTGCTGAACAACAGTAGAGTGTGTGGGCTGAACACTAGAGAGGGAATGAAGGGCAGGTCTGGAGTCACAAAAAATGGCAGCATTCACTCCATGTTGACAAACAACATTAACAGCATCCAGAATGGCATACAGTTCACACAATGTTGAGCTAGAGTGGTTACAGAGACGACGGCCAACCCAGGCCCCTGGAGGTGACTCCATGTCAGGTGAGAAAACGGCACAACCTGCTGCACCATCCACTTGCAGTGAGCCATCAGTGTAGAGGCAGTATGGATCTGTGATGGAGGACGTCACTGTTTCTATGTGTTTCAGAGCCAACTGCCGCTGTAGAGAAGGCAGTTCCGACTTGGAAGTAGGTGTGAAGCTTACATCAGGTGTTGGTAGCATCCACGGAGGGGGTCCTGGGGGGACGTCGGCCACCATTATATCTATATTAAGACTACGGAGCACAGAGGAAACAGACCTTATAAGAGTACGTCCAGCAGGCATTATGGGAGGGACCGGGTAGTTTGGTCTAAGAGAAGTCCTGACTAACTGAGAGTAATGGGGTGAAAGATGTGGGAAATGGAGGCACTTGACAGTGAAGGAAGTAACATTAGAATAAATTTTCTCCACTAACGGGGGAAGACGCAACTCACGCTGCATGTTCACTATCCTGGTCGACATTGGACAACCGAGAATTATTCTCATTGCTCTATTCTGAAATTTTTCTAAAGTTTCAAGAGTAGCCCTGGGAAGTTGAATCAGAGCAGGGGAGAGGTAATCAACAACTGAACGGATAAAGGCAATATAGATAGTCCTGGCTACTGGGATGGAGATGCCCGAGGAGTTGTTAGTGAGCCATTGAAGTGGCGTAAGTCGGTGCTGGAGACGACCCAATAAGTCCTGGACAGTGGGATGGTCTTGAGGTCTGGCAGGGACAATCGGCCAAATATTGACTGGTGCGCCCAGGTAGCGATACTGGGAACACATGAGAATGAACAGTCCCTCCAATGGTGAACACTGGCCGAGCTTGAGGAAGGCGGCAGGTGAATATTCTGCTCTTATCTGGGGAGACAATAATGCCACAGTGAGAGGAGGACACAGAGAAGGAGTCAAGAAACCGCTGGAGATCCCTTGGTGAGGTAGAATGAACACAGATATCATTAGCATAGCACGTAATTGTAGTTCCATGTATATCAGGGAGAGAAGTGAGCAGCCGATGCGTCAGAATATTAAATAACAATTGGCTGAGAACACCCCCTTGAGGCGTACCAAGATGAAAACTACGCAAAGGACTAAGCGCACCACTGAAAAACACATGGGAGGTCCTGTTACTCAGGTAGCCTCGAATCCACCGTAATAGATTACCCTTTATCCCAAAGTCAACCAGTTGATCCAAAATGACGTCACTATTAGCAACATCGAAGGCACTTCGAAGGTCAATGAAGGCCACCACACTGTCCCTGTTAAGGCGAGAGTACAGGTCGACTAGGCAGTGGTGTGTGCTTCGCTGGGGAAGGAAACCAAACAGCCATGGAGAAAGGCGATCTTGCAGTCTGTACATGAGACGATTGAGTAAGATTCTCTCCATAACTTTACAAAAACAGGAAGTCAGGGAAATAGGCCTGAACATAGCAGTGCCGGGCTTAGGGATGGGTATTATTGTGCTGCTGGTCCAGGCTCGTGGTACACAACCATCACGAAGACAAAGATTGTACAGTCGAAGTAGAGGATTCCCAGGAACTTGTTAAAGTAGGCGCAGCACAGCATAAGTAATACCATCATCACCAGGGGAAGAAGCTCTACCCCGAGAGAGAGCACGGCGCAACTCCTCCTCAGTTATCTCCTCTGCATCATCGTCATCATCTTGCAACAGAGCAGACATTAGACGTAGCCGATGGACAGCAGCACGGGAAGTGAGTGCATCTTGTATGTGGATGGGTAGACTGGCTGAGGTAGATTGTTCTGACCAGGCATCGACAAGTTGTTGGGCATAGTCGGCGGGAGTGTGATGACGAGCAGTGGCCGGTGTCTTTTTAACAACCCGACGGATGAGGTGCCACATAGAAGCCACACTTGTTTGCTGGTTGATGCTGTCCGTGAACCACTGCCAAGACTCAGTGTGAGCACACTCCTGTAGGGCAACTAAAGCGTCCCTAGATATCTGGTAACGATGGAGCAGGTCAGGGGTTGGGTTGGCTTGAAACAATAGGCCATCACGTTCAGCCTCCTCCTTTGCCTCCTGTATACGTGCATCCAGCGTCCAGGAGTAGGCAGTATGGCGATGCTGGAGGTGTGGCCGGGAGACGTATAGCCTATACAAGTCATGAGTAGCAGATACAAGATCAGAGTACAACTGTTCAGCTGATAATATGTCAAATGTAGGGAATACATGGGCCATGAATAAGATGTAAGTCAGGCAATATTTAGGGGGCACAGCAATACGCAAACGAGTGGCTGAAGCACTTGACCCAGCAGTTAGAGAATAATGAAACCGAAGAGCGATGTGATCAGAGAATAAGTCTGGCACGGAGGAGCACAGGACCCGAGATGCTATCAGGCCAGATGAGAGGATGTAATCCAGAGTACCTCCCCGGCAATGAGTGGCACCGCCAGTGTCCCAGTGTGTCAGATGATGCTTGCGGATGTATGAAAGGAGACGAACACCATTACGATTAATAGAGCCAGAACCATCACCCAAATCAGAATGCCGAGCATTAAAATCTCCCATATAAACCATACCACACACTGTTGGAGAAGGAAGAGCCTCAAGAGTGAGTCTAGCTGGGGCAGAATAGACATTACATAGTTGTAGTACTCCATTCCCAGGTAGAACCTCAAATAGCTGAAAGGTCATGTCAGGATCAGTGGAGGTACTGAGAAGGCGATGTGGCAAGGAGCTATGTATGTAAGTCAGGAGACCATTCCTTACCAGATGAACATATGGCACATAACCTGAGAGAGGAGGAGCTTGCCCAGCAGCGAGTGGCCGTCCTGGAAATGCTTCCTGGAGAAAAATAACACTGGGATGATGACGAAAAACATAGGCCTTGAGTTGAGTGAGCTTAGCATAACTGGTGATACCACATACATTCCAGGAGATGACATCCAGCCGGCAATCACTAGCGAACTCTGTATTTGGAGGTAGAAGTCTGGTGAGTGGGGGCAGATGAGCGACCTGGAGAAGAAGATGGACCAGGAGAAGGGACTGACTCGAAAAGCTTTTCAAGGTGAGATGCAACAGTATCCCTCTTTTTGGTAAGGATAGTGACAGTTGAGATGATGGCCTGCTGAGCCTCGACCAAGGTGGAGAGTTTGGAGTCATTGGCAGCCTTCGCGGCAACTAGCCCATCAATCCTGGCTTCAAGGGCAGAAAAGCGGTTCTCGAGAGCCGTACATCGTGCCATGAGGGTAGCAACAGACTTGCGGAGGGCCAGGTCTGGAGGTGAGGCAGGGCTGGTAGGAGGAGCAGACTGGGGAGGTGGTGGTGGTGTCGGTGGTGGAGGCGGCGCAATAGTAGTGACACGAGCCTGGACCTGACGTCGAGTACATCCATGCCACACGTTAACCCCTGACTGAAGGCATCGTGGACACTTCCATTGAGACGTATCCTCAGGAGGTGAAGGCTCAGAGGTGGAGGCAGCAGGACGTGATGGTTCGCCCCTGACAGGACACGTCTTGGAATCATGGTCGGCAGCACACCATGCACACTTCGGCCTGGCAGAACAATACCAAGAGATATGCCCAACTCCCCAGCACCTGTTGCACCAAGGCTGGTCATTATGAAGTTTCATAACCTCACACGGTGGAAGACAAGGGAGGAAATCAAAGGAAATCTCATTTGGAGGTGGATCAGGTTGACTCCAAACAACAACGATACGGCTAATGGGGGAACCATCTTGGAAAAAACGCCTCTCGGGTGAGTCTTCAAGAATGAGAGGCAGAGACAAAAATTCACCAGCCTTCACTCTATCAATGATATCCTGACGCTTCCTAGAGATGTAGACAAACCGGGAGGTGACAGCAGCCATCTTCACTTCAGCCAGTTCATGCTGCAGCTGGAAGGCCCTGTTGACATCAGACAACCAACGCAACTTTGTGTCCGTAGATGGGTTCCCAGAGAAGGAGAGCTTGACATAGGCATTTCTTGGGGCAAAAGCAGGAAGGTTGGACGAGGGCAAGGAGTTGGTATACAAAGAAGAAACACCACGTTGAGGCAGAGAAGGTACGTCATGCACAGCTGAAGCACCCTTGGCAGTCTTGGCAGCCGGAGGCAAACAGTCCACACCATCGGAATCCTGCAAGGAGTCGGACGAGGCATCAACGGGTCGCTTGGTAGAGGTTGAGGAGGTGGAAGGCTGCAACCTGAGCTGCGGAGTGACCGAGGAGAGGGGGGGAGGGTTGCGAGAAGGCAGCTCAGACCAGCGAAACTCGATAGGAGACTCATCCTCCTCCGACATGGCCAAGTCGGCCTCCAGGCAAGAAGCCACATCCGAATCTGCGCTCTCCATCAGGCCAGGCAAGGCCTAGATGGGAAGCGAACAACTGAACACACACAAACACACGAACATACACACACAGAACCACAATAAAACAAATAAACCACAAACAACAATACCACAAACAGCAAAACCACAAAAAAAACGAGATAGAAAATATAAACAACCCCTATAACACCACAGACACAAGAACACACAAACAAGAACGTTGAAACAAGGCAAACAACAAAACAAACAAAAACACAGGCAGAGCGCCAGGAACACGTCTTCACTCCAGGAAGGTTGGGGTGAGACTCCGTGTGTGTGTGTGCCACTGTGTGCATGGTGCCAGGCGTTCGTCTATGGTCAAAGATTACGTATCACAAGTGTACCAACACTGTACTTCCCCCTTATCCTGGTTCAAATGTACAGGCTCCAGCATAATATTTTCTTTACTTTTTATTCGGAAAAGGAAATTCCATCCAAGGCACAATACACAATATCAACACGCAATGATGTACACTCGCAATCCAAAATTTGTATCCAGGTCTTGTTGAAGTTTCGAATCATTTGACATACTAGTGAACCAATTACACGCTTATCCTGTTTCATATTTGCTTGAGCTCGCTTAATTCTCGATCAGGCTATTCGAAGCAAGCCTGGATACATATTTTGGATTGCGAGTGTACAGTCACTCACCACAATCCCTGGCCCACCTAAGTCGAAGCCAGAGATCTGGAGCAGTCGATTTCTGGACGACAGTCCACTCAAAGCCTCCATTGGGCCGAAATGTGTGTGGCCTCGTGATGGTTTGGGTGGGCTGTCGTTCAGAAACAGCCTGCTTCAGATTTCGGGCTTCGACTCAAGTGGGTTAGGGATTTTGGTGCGCGACTGTACTTACTTATCTACTCCTTAAAATCAATGGAAAGTCTGTCTAGTTGCCCGTCTTTGTCTTTATATATGCCTCTCACTATTGAAAAATTGCCACTTTACTGTCTGTCTGAACTGTGTCCTTTCTTTAATTCTCACTGTTTCATTTCTCCAGTATTTCTCTTATCAACCCCATCCTTCTTTGAAAATAACATTGTGAGAGGATTATAGTGTCTACACTTTTTCTAATACAATGTATAGTATATCCATTCCTCACTCATTATCACACTGCATTGATTTCTCTCCCTTCTCTCCTAAACAAAATTTTTCCAAGTCCACCTGCCCCCTTTCCCCTCATTAATATAATTGATATGTTTCTCTATGCAGCTATTCCTTGTTACCTTTCTCATTTCCCTCTCTCCCTTAACATGCTTGACTTCCCTCCATCAATGCATGGAGAAAAGTCATGACACTTTTAGTAAACTCGTTCAACTTTTATCGTTCGGCGATGTTTTCTCAAGTTAGCTCCAAATTATGAGTCTGTGATGTTATTATTGTTGCGTCGTGCTGGATGGTGAAGGAAGGTGTACATAAAATCCAGGTAGACACTTAATAATAACGTATTGAGTAAAGAGTACAATACAGTGGTATACTCGGAAGAAATATGTATAGTCGGCGGCAAAAGTCGTGTTGCCTCACTTTGCTTCACCGAGGCACGCGATGTTCATAGAATGGAGATTATTAAGTGTAGAAAGTGTGCGTATTTCTCGAGTCCATGAACACTGCTTCGTGTCTCGGTGAAGCAGGTGAGGCGAGGGGACTTTTGCCGCTGACTGTACAGACTTCCGGTTAGCTGGAGAGACTCGACTTGGCTGACTGACAGTATCAGGGAAGAGCGGCGTGTGGAGTGATATTAAGTTACTCAAGTGGGTTGCCACACCGTTGTGTAAATGTACTCGGCTACCGGTATACGAAACTTTATTCCCCGTGTTCGTGTAGATATGAAAAGTGTTTTTAGCAAATGTGAATGTCCTTGATACTACTTTCTAATGTATTGTTGGGTTGGTGTCCTTTCCTCCTCCTCCTCCCCAAACATTTTCACATTCTTCCTTAGTCCTTTCTTATATTCTCTCTCCCTCATTCCCTAATTTCATTCTCTTCTTTTTCTTCCATCTGATTTCTCTCTGACTGACCCCACACTGATGATGACGCTACTATTATGTATAACACCGACCCACATACCGTCAGCCATCACTGCCTAACAATACAAACCACTACTTCTACTACTATCATCATTATTAACCACAAATATTATCGATATGTTATAAATTATTATTATTAATATTATTGTTATTGTTATTATGATTTATTATTATTATTATTATTGTTATTGTTATTATGATTTATTATTATTACCCAGTACCATTACTATTTGTATTCATCACGATTGACATCATTACATACCGTACTACCACTACCGTCATTTCTCTCTCTCTCTCTCTCTCTCTCTCTCTCTCTCTCTCTCTCTCTCTCTCTCTCTCTCTCATTAAAATAACATATCCAGTCACTCCATTCCTTTTCCTCCTTCTGCTGTGTTCTTCCTTCCCCACCCTTCCTTCCTTCTCTTCGTCTTGTCATGTTGTTCTTCTCTCTCTGGTATTCTCTTATCTTGTTCTCGACTCCCCTGTCCTTGTTCAATTTTTCACCATGTTTATTCTGATATTTCTTCCTCTTTTCTTTCTCTTTTAATATATATATATATATATATATATATATATATATATATATATATATATATATATATATATATATATATATATATATATATATATATATATATATATATATATATATATATATAATAGTTATCATCATCATTCTTGAACATGCTCATTCGTTAATCGATTTTTAACTCAATAATTTATTCACATTTATTATTCTCTCAGCTCTGACTCATAGTTGCCGCCAAATATTTTTCCACGTTATCTCTCCCTTCCTCTCACACAGTATACTACTTCCTTATGGCAGCCCTTCCGACCTCCTTCTCCTTCCTAACTTCCTGCCTTCCTTCCTTCTCTCATCTACACATCCACTGCATCTTCCTTTAAGTGTCTACATTCTCTTTTACTCAAACCTTCCTTTGCTCTCATCCAGCCACTCCGATATATATCTTTTCCAGTTCCGTTCTCCATTTTCCTCTCTCTCCCCTCCTCGTCTTTCTGCCCAACTCTCTCTCTCTCTCTCTCTCTCTCTCTCTCTCTCTCTCTTCCCGCCATGATAATTAGCATTTAGCTTGACTTTTTCAGCAGCAGGCAGGCATGAGATGGGATAGAACTTTTTTCTCATATATGTTAATGTGGCCGGCAGTGGGAATTCCCCCCTGTTTTTTTTTTTTTTTTTTTTTTACCTATAATTTCGTGGACTAATATTAAAAATACATTCGTGGACTTTTCTAGTTTCGTGTACCTTATATATTTATTCATGTATATATTGTTTGTGCTTAATATTGTTGCTTTGTTATTTTTTTTTTTTTTGCCAATAATTTCGTGGACATTATAATTTATATTCATTTCTTGGACTTTTCGAGTTTCGTGTACCTTATGTATTTATTCATGTATTTATCTATGTATATATTGTTTGTGCTTAACAGTGTTGCTTTGTTCATTTTTCCCTCTTCCTTTCATTTTGTAGGTTTGACTGTCATGGTGAAGCTTTGCATTTCTAAACTCACGCTGACCAATATCTTTACACTTTCCCATGAAGAAAAAAAAAAAATCTACGATAGTGCTTTTTAAGGATGAAAGCTTAGTCCACAACATTTATTGCCGGAGACAACAGTGATAAACTTATGCTTTAATTTATGTATTGATGGAATTATATTTACAAATTATTTTATTTTGTATGAAACTGGAATATGGGCATAAGGGAGAAGTTTGAATGTAGTATAGATGAAAACTGATGTCTAACGAGTATGTGTGGTGTGACTGGGATGAATAGAGTCTGGAATTAGGAAGGGAGAAGAAGGACAAGTATCCATATAGAGTTTAGCTGGCCGGGCAGAACAGAGTGTGGTAAGATACTATACAAAGGAAATCAAACAGTAGCAGACCGGATGGTCCTTACAAGGCTGTTGTATCTAAGTTACGAATTACTGGTTGAAGGAAAGGATAGATCAGTAGAAAGCTATTACCCACCCATCAATCCCTAATGAAATAGGTTGAAAGGAGACCACGCAGTATGAAAAAAACTGCTGTGGAATTTGGGACAAGAAAGATCGAGGGAAAGGTTGCTTTGTTATTTCAGTTGGTCTAACAGTACACCCTAAAATGGAAATATAGTTTAGCGTGTATCGATCATTTTATAGCGAATAATGTGAGTTGGGTTTTGCTTTCGAGATACTTATCTTGATTTTTTTTATTAGGTTTCAATTTTGTTACTGTTCACTACGTTTGCAGGCAAGCCATTCCAAATATTTACCTCACAATTAAAGAAGACGTGATTTGCTTCATTTGTGCAGAAACATTTGCTCATGATTTTATTATCGATGGTATCGTCTCGCGTTTGATTCGTCGATAATGATATAGGTGTGAATATTCAGATTACGAAAATCTTAAAACACTTTAAATATGCACGGGTTGTGAATGTCTTAGGTCTGATGAAGGATATGGGCGATTTGAGGGATTTAGGTTGTCGTACCTGTTCTCTCCTGCTCATTTTTTTTTATCTGCAAAGTACATTTATCTCGTTAACTAGCCGTCCTAGCCTCACTGAACGGACTCCGTTTATATGTAGTCCGTCATACTGAAATAAGCAGGTTTATTATAGAATTGATCCCATAGGTTAATGATTTCAATGTTATACTGTAAACAGAGAGATTGTAGGTCACTGTTGGCAGTGTTTGCATTTATATAGAAGTTTCCCTCGCCCCTTTGTGTTTATCCTTGGTAGTATACCGTACTTGAAATCAGAGTTTTATTAGGTTTGGTCTTGTACTTCCTTATTGCCACTTTGTACTTTTCCAGGAACTCCTCGGGTTGCGTCCTTCTTAGGACATTTGTTCCTGCAAGGATTATAAAAAGAATATTTTCATTAGTTTTTGACAATACATCGTCGAAGGCTGCAACAATGTCGTCTAGGCCAGCACCAGAAAAACAGAAACGTTTTGTAGTTTTCGGTGCGCGTGTACAGAACTCTTACAATGGAGTAGGCCACTAACCTTGTTTCTTCTTCCTCAGCGGTATCTGTAAATAATCTGAAGCGATTATAAGTTTGGATCTGTGGAGAGAACGGAGGAGGAAAATGGGTTCGGATGTTGGAGGTGTGAGGATGAAAGGAAGGCCACAGAATGGTTAGACGGATAGTGTGAAGGGAGCATTGAAGGGAAGGAGTTTGTCTGTGGAGCAGGGTAGAATGATTATACATGACGGTAACAAATGGAGAATGATGGTAAATACGGGACAGGGTGTGGGAAGGGGAGTTACTCTTTCAATGAAGCAGCAGGGTTAAACTATCTATGCTGTTGGGCCTTGTTGTGTGTTGGGCCTTGTTGTGGAAGATAAGAGCTGAGCTGCATTGTTAGTGCCGAGTGTTGTATGGCTGTGTGGGATGTTCACTCTTCTATCAGGGGCTGGGATGTACAGAGTGGTGAGATGTGTGACATGGCGTGCTAGGCTACCACCATTTCAATGCATATAAGTATAAGTAGTACAGGTGGCCGAGTGGTTAGTGCGCTGGAATCGTAACCTGAAAGTCGGGAGATCAAATCTTCCAGGTGAGGGGATGAGAATATTTATTCTTCCAAATGGGATTTGAGGCACTAATTCTAAAGTCACCGAACGACGTAAAAAACAAAACAAAACAAAAACACCCTCACTGGTGGCTTGTCAAGAGTTAAAACATAATGATGATAAATATAATAAAAACACTAGGCCTATTGGTAGAATATGCCAGAACTAGCATTTTGGATCTCTCTCTCTCTCTCTCTCTCTCTCTCTCTCTCTCTCTCTCTCTCTCTCTCTCTCTCTCTCTCTCTCTCTCTCAACCCAGCCGTATCCGCCCGAGAGAGCAAGATGAACAGAGCAAACACCAGGGAGAGAGGGGGATCAACACACGAGTGAGGAGGATGAGAGGGAAGCGGCGGGAATGATTGGACGGTAGGTAGGAAGTGAGGAATGAAAATAGAGAGGAAGGAGAGAGAAGGCAAAAGAAAAATATATTGATGAAAGGTGGAGGCAGGTGGAATTAAGAAGGATAGATATAGATGAGTGATAAGAATATGAAGAGAGTAATGATTAAAAAAAAAGGTAGAAAGGAAACTATGAAAAAATTATAGGAAGAAGAGGAAGAAGGATAGATATAGATGAGTGATAAGAATATGAAGAGAGTAATGATAAAAAAAAGGTAGAAAGGAAACTATGAAAAAATTATAGGAATAAGAGGAATAAGAGATGGTATAGATGGATAGGAGGAGGAAGAGGAAGAAGGGAGAGCTTTGACGAAAGATGGGACGAGGAAGGAGATAACGGAAGGAAGTAGGGAGAGAATGGAGGAAGGACGGAAGGGGAAAGAAGAAGGGGAAGTAAGGAATGAAAGACAGAAGGAAAAGAAAGAATAGGGTTGAAAAAAAGGAGTATATGAAAAAATGACAAAAATTAAAGTTTAGGAGGGTATAGATAAAGGACAAAGGAAGAAAGAGACTGAATAAAGTATAGAAGAATGAAATTTTAAGGAAAATGGGAAAATCACGATGAATGAAAGAAATGGGAAATAATAGGAAAAGAGAGGATAGGAGGAGGAAGATGAGGAACAAAGACGAAAAAAGATAAAAAAAAGACTGAAGTAGGTGGAAAAAGGAGAAAGGAGAGATGAGGAAAGGAGGGTATGCATAAAAGATAGGAGGAAGAGGAGAAAGGATAAAGAGATGATAAAAGATAGAAGAATGGAGGAGGAGAAGAAGGAAGGAAGAAGAGGGACAAATAATAACAGGTAGAAGAATGGAGGAGGAGAATTAGGAAGGAAGAAGAGGGACAAATGATAAAAGGTAGAAGAATGGAGGAGGAGAAGAAAGAAGAAAAAAGAGGGATAAATAATAAAAGGTAGAAGAATGGAGGAGGAGAAGAAAGAAGAAAAAAGAGGGACAAATAATAAAAGGTAGAAGAATGGAGGAGGAGAAGAAGGAAGGAAGAACAGGAAGAGGAGTATAGAGGTGTAAGCCGGCGTTAACGAGTAAAGATTGAGCAGTGAGGTCTGGTGAAGGGCGAGGGGAGATGCTATGAGGCACACCATATGAGGAAGTGGCCAAGAAAATGAGAGAGAGAGAGAGAGAGAGAGAGAGAGAGAGAGAGAGAGAGAGAGAGAGAGAGAGAGAGAGAGAGTGAGAGTGAGAGTGAGAGTGAGTGAGTGAGTGAGTGAGTGAGTGAGTGTGAGAGTGAGTGAGTGAGTGAGTTTGTGTGTGTGTGTGTTTGCGTGTGTGTGTTTGTGTGTGTGTGTGCTTACTGTTTCTGTAGAGTGTCGAGTTACATGCAGGTGAGTGTATCATTGTTGTGAGCAGCAGGAAAGGGCACGAATATTATCATCACATTTCCATCACTCATCCGTCAGTGGTCCTATGAGAAACACTGAGCCTCCCATTTTATCCTGTTACCGCGTAGAGTTACATTATTCAACGCTCGTTAATTAAGGGGGTGCGGGAGTAGGGGACAGGCTGGGGGGGTTGGGGGGTTGCGGGAGTAGCGGAGAGGCTTAGGGGGGGTTTGGGGGGTGCGGGAGTAGGGGACAGGCTTGGGGGGATGGGAGTAGGGGACAGGTTTGCGGGGAGGTTGAAGGGTGCGGGAATAGGGGGACAGGCTTGGGGGGTGCGAGAATAAGGGGACAGGCTGGGGGGGGGGGGTAGCCTGTCCCCTTATTCTCGCACCCCCCCTAACCCCCCCTCCCATCAGCCTTTCCCCCTACTCTCGCACTCCCCAAACCCCCCCGACCCCGTCCAAGCTTGTCCTCCTATTCCCGCACCCCCTTAAAGGTCACCAGTTGTTTTTACTATTTTCATCTTTTGTCATAAGATTCACTACGAGGCCAAGGTGAAAGGGTGGTAGCCTATTCATCCAACCTACCTTTACAATATAAATAATTATAGTGTTATACATGATAAAACTCCCACTGTACAGTCGGTAACAAGAGTCCTGTCGCCACACTCGGCACTTCTTGAAAGGATAACGAAAGGGATAATCATCGAAGAAACTCACACACCAACACACAATTACAGTAGCCAAAGCTGCAACTTAAGGGGGAAATTTTGTGTTGGTAAATCTGGAGCAATTGAATCCTCCAAACTCTTCCAAGCAACAGAACACCATTATATTTGTTCTTCTGGTCCTGTTTCCTGGAATACTTTGGAGGAATCAAGGCACTCCAAAGTAACAAAAAAGAATTACCACCTTAATTAATAAACTTCTCTGGTTTTTCGCTTTTAGAACCTGTGAAGCTTATAATTCCATACAGGACATCACGACTTGGCCGACATGGCGACAGGACTTTCGCCACTAACTCTACAAAACCGATCATTTTAGATTATTGACTGGCCATTGGAATAATTTCTACACAGTTTTGGAGCTGGTCAATACAGTACCACTATACGTTACCTGGAAGCATAGAAACACTCTCCAACCCAGTACAGGCACGCACCGCTTACTGCTGGGCCAAAATAGTAGTGGTTGGAATGAGATTAACGCTTGGGTTATAACGATAAAACCAACCATGGGATAAAATTGGAAATAGTCTCATTCTCTTTCCCAGCTAATTTAACCTGAAGGAGATTCAACCTTACCTAACCTAACCTAGCCGAGCTCGTCCATGTACTGGGTTGGAGAGTGTTTCTATGTTACCCGGAAAGTGGTATTGCCTGCTAAATTGTGGGCATTTATTCATTCCCTTTTCTCTCTTTCACCAGCTGTCACCCATATCTTACACATTCCCCCGTGCTTGTTGACCCTACGCTCTCATTCCTTTTTGTGCGATATGATATTTTTTTTCTTGCCTCGCACAGTCTTCATTTTCTTCCCCTTTTCAGACTTTTATATTATTTTGTTCTGTGCCGAAAGGTCATTGGAACACATTTACAAACATCCTCTACTTTGAAATTCATTAGTAAACGCACAAACGCTCACTCTGTTTCATCAGTCTATACGTCACATTCAAACCCACTCTGTTCGGACGCTCTATACTTTACACACATTAGCAGACACGCACTTGCTAATCTCGAACATACTGGTGTAATTCAAATCAGACATGTGTTGTTTACCCTACGGCAGGAAGTGTTGTATCTTATATAACACACACATACATACATACATACATACACACATACACACACACTTTGGCGATAATGAAGCCGGGGTTGACTGACTGACACATCACTGTTTTTCAAATATTTTTTCCAATATTTTCGTCTCCGTGTCTCCTATATTCACTTCACGAGACACTGCTTCTACATCGACCCTCAGTGACACCCCCGTCCATCCATCCGTCATTCCAGAGTGATCCTTGCTGTCACCGTTATTTTGATTTCCTTCATGTCCCTCCTCTCCTTCCATTTCCTTCATGTCCCTCCTCTCCTTTCATTTCCTTTATGTCCCTCCTCTCCTTCCATTTCCTTCATGTCCCTCCTCTCCTTCCATTTCCTTCATGTCCCTCCTCTCCTTTCATTTCCTTTATGTCCCTCCTCTCCTTCCATTTCCTTCATGTCCCTCCTCTCCATCCATTTCCTTCATGTCCCTCCTCTCCTTCCATTTCCTTCATGTCCCTCCTCTCCATCCATTTCCTTCGTATCCCTTCATTCCTTTTACAGTATTTCTACAGCAAATTCTGATAATATTAAAAAAGAACTAAACAAAATAATCTGGACGTATTTGCTAATTAATGATGACGTCGATACAATGTGAAATATATTCACAGATAAACTCCTGTCAGTCTAAAAGATACATGTACCGAGAATAAAGAAACGAACTAACAACCTCATATCAGTTTGGATGACGAATAAAATTCAGCGTAGTAGTAATAACAAGAGAAAGGCATATAAAGTATATAAACGTACCGATTCACACATAGACACTAACAAATATGTAGATGCAAAACATATGAGTGAAAGACAAACCAGACCTGCTAAGCATAACTATGAGAAAAAAGTATTGCCCTCGAGACCAAGACAAATCCGAAGAAATTTTATAATTACTTTTGAAATAATAAAAACGTGAAAGCAAGCATAGGACCAGTACTAAACAAATCAGTATCTTAGTAAATGGGAATAAAGACATTGCAACCGTTCTTACAGTTCTTACATAGGAAAGTGAGCCGTTAGTTGTAATTTATACGAGTCATGCTCATTCTCAGATGGAATACTGCTCACCACTATGGAGTGGATGTGGGGAGGTGGCACTTAGGCAATTAGATAATATTCAAAATAAAGCTGTACTAATTATCAATAACCCTCTAATCACAAATTAATTCCCTCCTTTACACATCCGAAGAAATGTTGCATCCCTTGTCTTATTTTATAGATATTATCATATTTAATGTTGGGATGAGCTTGCCCTAATTGTGCCACCTCATGGCATCTTTCCCCATGGTACCAGGTCAGCTGCTAGAGCCCATTACTTTGCAATCTCTCCTCCCCAATGTAGAACTACTGCTTTTCAGAATTCATTTCTTACCAGAACACAACGTTATGGAATGCATTTCCTAAATAATGCTTTCCACCAGCTTTTTAATCCTCAGTCATTTAAATCCAACTGTTACAGACATTATATGAATGGAGGATGCCAATAGGCACATGGACAGTTTTTACTTCCTCTTTTCTGATTCATTAAAAAAAAAAAAAAAGTGCACAGTGTTTGGCAGCAAGTAAAAAAGCTAATGTAGTTTTATGGTTTATTGCTCGGAATTTTAAATATAAGTCACCATAAATAATAACACGCCTATATACATCTGTTGTTAGACCACATGTAGAATACTCAGTTCAACTATGGCTTCCCTTGTTATGCTAAAGATGCTAAATGGTTGGAAAGCATACAAAGAAGAGCAACTAAAATTATCCCCATCATTCGTAATATGACATATGAGGAAAGATTAAAAAGCTCAACAAGTTTTCTCTTGAAAATCGTAGAACACGTGGCGACCTCATCGAAACTTTTAAAATCCTAAAAAAAAATTTGATAAAATCAATTATGATTTTTTTTTAAAGATCTATCCATGAGAAATAATGATTATAAACTAAAATGACAACGTTTTAACACTGAACTGTAAAAGAACTTTTTTAATACTAGAGTTGTAAGCTATTGGAATAAACTCCTGGCATCTGTAGTAGCAGCGAATACAGTAGAAACATTTAAACATAGCCTAGACAAATATTTTCAAGAAAAATGTTTTTAGCATTTTTTATTTTTTTATTTATTTTAGTAGTAAGTATATGTTAGAATTAGGCTTCCACTACTTTTTCTACTTTCTTAAACATTTTCTTGTGTGTTCTTTATTAACGAGCAAGGTGTTATTTTTTATCTGTTTTTCCAACTGGGATACCTGGTGGAAGTTGTAGGCGGGGAGGAGCCTTGTCCTCTATCTATCCTTTCCTTCAACACATAGTCCAGATTAGCATAGTTAAACAGGTAACCTCTTACATATGGGCCTCCTGTTGCCTGTACTTCCTTTTTATTTCTTCCATTTTCTTCCATCCCTACCATTTCCTGCATGTCCCTTTATTCCTTCAATTTTCTCCCATTCTTTCCATTTCCTTCATGTCCCTTCATTCCTTCCATTTTCTTCATGTCCCTCCATTTCCTTCCATTCTTTCCATTTCCTTCTTGTCGGATTTTGAGGGAAGGGTCTAAATGAAGGGAATGTCATGGAGAAGTGAAGGGGACAGTGAAGGGAGAAGTTAAAAATATATAAAGAAATTGGACATAGATGCAATGTTCAATAATGGAAAAGGGAGGGGCATGAAAGATAGAGAAGTAAAGTTATATGATATAATCGAATAATACTGGAATGGGAGGCTGGGTAAGGGAGGGAGGGGGAAGGGAATATAATGGGACAGATGATGGATGGATATTTTTCTCCCCTCACTCATTTCAGTTCACGGGAGTGAAGTCAATAAGCCATGTTCCTTGCAAACAGAAAAAGAAAATAAGAATATATATATATATATATATATATATACTGAGAGGCGGAAAAAGATTGTGAAGGAGGGAGATTTGAAACTAGGAAACATTTGAATATTGTGGTTGCACAACGGCGTGGTAAGGAAAAGATGGAATAGGAAAACCAAGCAATGAAAAATGGGAGAGGAGAGTCAGGGAGAGGCGGAGGGAATATGAGAAACGGGACCATCTGTATGTAAAGAGACTGGTGTGGTGTTGAGAGTCTAGAAATGATGAACACAGAATGAGTGAAATTATGAACACAGAACGAGTGAAATGATGAACACAGAACGAGTGAAATGATGAACACAGAACGAGTGAAATGATGAACACAGAACGAGTGAAATGATGAACACAGAACGAGTGAAATGATGAACACAGAACGAGTGAAATGATGAACACAGAACGAGTGAAATGATGAACAAAGAACGAGTGAAATGATGAACACAGAGCGAGTGAAATGATGGACACAGAACGAGTGAAATGATGAACACAGAACGAGTGAAATGATGAACACAGAACGAGTGAAATGATGAACACAGAACGAGTGAAATGATGAACACAGAACGAGTGAAATGATGAACAAAGAACGAGTGAAATGATGAACACAGAATGAGTGAAATGATGAACACAGAACGAGTGAAATGATGAACAAAGAACGAGTGAAATGATGAACACAGAATGAGTGAAATGATGAACACAGAACGAGTGAAATGATGAACACAGAACGAGTGAAATGATGAACACAGAACGAGTGAAATGATGAACACAGAACGAGTGAAATGATGAACAAAGAACGAGTGAAATGATGAACACAGAATGAGTGAAATGATGAACACAGAACGAGTGAAATGATGAACAAAGAACGAGTGAAATGATGAACACAGAATGAGTGAAATGATGAACACAGAACGAGTGAAATGATGAACACAGAACGAGTGAAATGATGAACACAGAACGAGTGAAATGATGAACGGATTGAAGCTGCCAAGTAATAATAATAATAATAATAATAATAATAATAATAATAATAATAATAATAATAATAATAATATCACATGTAATTTCAAATAGCATTATAAGTTAATAGTCGGATTCACAAATTGTATTTGGAGTGCTATTAGTGTGTTGTCATAACTATAACACATAACTATTAGTGGGCTGTCATTATGTCATTTTGCCGCACAACAAGCGAGATGACACACACACACACACACACACACACACACACACACACACACACACACCAACTCACCCACACATCCTCATACACCAACTCACCCACACACATAGGCACCACACTCACATACATAGGCTATACACATCCACCTACACCTACTCACATACATAGGATACACACATCTTCCTACACATACACACACACACATCTGCAAACACCCACCCACCCACCCATACACAAACATAGGCTAAACACACACACCTACACACACATCTGCAAACACCCACCCACCCACCCATACACAAACATAGGCTAAACACACACACCTACACACACACTCACACATATACACACACTCATACATACATACACACTCACACATACACACACACTCACACATACACACTCACACATACACACACCCACCCACCCACATACACAAACACACACACACACACACCTCTTAAGTCCCTCTTGTTTTCGGTCATAATGTGGTGGTGAATTAAGGCCGTATTTCAGGAGTGTGTGTGCTTACCTCTGTTTATGTGTTTGCCTGCCTGCCTGTGTATGTTTTCTCAGGGTTTGAGTGAATATTTGGGTGGGTGTAGTTCGGATGGTTAAATTTAGTCAGAACTGGCATGCTTTAAGTAAGTCTACATATATTATTCATGCATACATACATACAGTACATAGCATGCTTAATTACTTATACGCATTCATAATTATGATTATACATACGCACACATACTATACATAAGCGTTTTCTAAATTTACTGCTCTGCTATAATTATGTGAGCTTGTTTTAGGGTCATACATCTCAAGCAGGAGAAGGTTATTAACACGGAGTTACACACGTGGTAAGGTCAACAAACGCTATATACTAGGGCTGGACGAGTTTATTTATGTTACAACAACACTCCTAACATCCTGTTGGTGGTTCACATTTGATACGTATAACAATAATCATACAACATCACAATCCAAGACATAAAGTGATACAGTATTATGCACTCGTGTAACAATTTGATGAAGGTTGCGGATGTTGATCTCTGATGATTACCGTAGGCCTATGTCTTTTCTGGTGCCGTTGCGGATTTAGAAAAAAAAAAAAAATCATCTGATATTGATTTTATTTAATTATTAACTACTACTTTCAGCCACATGAGTCCAACTTCTATATGACTAGGATACGGAAGGTGGACCCAATTCCTAATTCATCCCACCAACCACTTTCTCCATCCTCCAACATTTTGAAAGTGATAAAGTTAAATACATTTTTATAAATGCAAACTTAACTCAGCAGTCTGAGTGGTGGAATTTCCCACTCTTCCGGGGAAATAGAACTTGGTTTTTAGAAAATCCCCTGGACGTGGAGGAAGGAAATCTATAATTCGCCTGCACTCACAGGGGTTAAATTGATGGTACTATATTGTATATACCATGTATTACTTATCAAAATTACATTTGCCTCTGTTATCAGATAAGAGAAATATCAATATTTTTCATAATTGACATCATTTTACTTAGAACACAAATAATATATTATTTGTTTTTCATAAACTAATATCTTGAATTTATTTACTTTGTAATATCCCAATAACCTCATTCTATAAGTGTGGAGGCGAGTGTTGAATTATAAGAACTGTGGATGCGGATGCAGACGTTACTTGCATTGCATATGTGACCGTGAATGCGGATGCGACTTTTGTAAAAATGCGTATAATCTGTGGATGAGGGTGTAGATATTTGGAACAGCAAGCAGTAAATAGTCCTGTCACCACATCTACACATTCATGAAGTACAGTATGGAAGTATAAGCTTCACAAACTAGTGAACAAAGAACCAACGAAGTTTTTTCATTTGCCACCTGAATATTGTAGTTCGGTATGTGTTTGTTATCCTTCAAGAACAACTGAGTGAGGCTACATGACCTTTGCAGCCGACTGTACGTATCTATTGAAGTGTAGTGTGATGTAGTGTACAGTGATGTAGTGATGTATTTTTGTATGGTGTGCTATGGTGTAGTGTATTGTGTTATACTCTGGTGTAGTGTAGTGTAATGGAATGCAGTGTGTTGTTAAATTGTGTACAGTAGGCGCGGTTGATATATGCGCGGCGGGCGGAACGTTTAGAAAACGGGCGCGAGACACAATACCCTTGCCACCATGGAGGTATAATATAGAGGAGGCGGCATGAGCCGCTCGTCCTGTACACCCAAAGTGAAGCCAGGGGCGGAGCCTATTACCCTACCCTCCATTGACTCAAAACATTGCCCCGGCCGCCATAAACCCACTATAATTATGCTCTTATTTTCTCATATTAACTATAATTAGAGCCAGAAAGAGACTTGAATTTGTTCCATATATGATAACTGCATAACATTATCCAATTCTGTATATTATCAAAAGTACTTAAACCCATTAAATACCGCTGTTTCCTAGAGCATTATCTCTTCTCGCAAACTTTTCCTAGGAGTATGAATGAATTAATGAATGAATAGTTTATTTTATGCAAAAAGTATAGTAAAAGAGAAGGTAATAACACACCAACCCACAGACAGTATTATAAGGGTACAGAGAAATAAGAACAAGTACAGTTGCCCACACATGAATCTGGTATGCCTCGCTACTTACGAGATACCTACAACGTGAAAGAAAGTGAGCAAAAGTTATAGTTTGTTGACAAGCAGATAGTAATAATATTTTACTGTCTGCCTGTCAACAAACTACATCTTTTTTCACTTAAATTTCCTTTCGTTGTAGCCACCACACAAGTAACGAGCCATACCAGTTTCATGTGTGGGCAACTGTACAAATGTAAATAAAATTAATTATATAAAGAGTTCTAGTATGAGACTCTTGAAGGCCTTATGTCACTCTTTAAGTACAGTATATAAATAAGATTATATACAGTAAGATGTGTATAGTGAAGTGAAGATGTGTATAGTGTAGTGAAGATGTGTGGTGTGCTATGAAATGTGATGTGCAGTGAAAATGTAGCCTACATAATGTAGTGAAGATGTGTATTATGTAGTGAAGATATGTATAGGGTAGTGAAGATTTACATAGTGAAGTGAAGATGTGTGTTGTGTATAGTGTAGTGAAAATGTGTGATGTGTAGTGAAGGTGTGGTGTGTTATGGAGATGTTTGTGTAGTGAAGATGTGTATAGTATACTGAAGATGTGTATAGGGTAGTGAAGATGTGTATATGTTACTGCAGATATGTGATGTGTAGTGAAGATGTGTATATTATGGTGAAGAGATGTGTAGTGTAACACCCAGAACTGTCATGTAATAGAGTTCACACTCAGGTGTAGTGTCTTGTATCAAACACATTTTACCACTTAAAAGCCACATGAAATCTTACCATGATGCCTGGATGTTACTGCATAAAGTGTGTCATCACTTACTCAGTTTCAGTTCACTCTGATTCACACAAAAACATTAATTTAATCATCAGTCCCAGGCCGTAATTTTACAATTATAAAAACTCTTTTGGCACATTGGCTTAACTTAGACTACGGTACTATAACTTAGACCTAAGTTCTCAACAACCAAATAGTCTACGTAGTAAACACAATTATAAATTTAATATCTTTAAAACATTATGAAATATGCTAAAACATTCATAATACAATCTCTCAACATTCGAGTTATCCTACAGGCCAACCCTAACTTGGGCACAAGTAGGTCACCTCATGGAGCCAGTTTATCTTTTATAACCCTGTCAGTGCCATATATACGTGAGGTTATACATTAACAATTAATATCACAACACTATAATAGCCTTGGCTTTGCAGTTTTTGTGTGTACAGTATTAATATTCTACAGGACATGGGTACGTGTCACGGTGTGCGGGGCAGGTGATGAATTTCACTTCGTTGATTTGTCCATTTCTGTCGTATATTTTTCTGTATGACTTTCTTAACATACCTATGAAATGTAGTAGAAAGACTCCTGTCTCTCTGGGTACACCCATATGCTGAACACGCCGGCATTATTACAAAAAATGGCAAAGAATGTTGGTGAAGTTGATGGTCCGACGTGATCAGCTGAGGTTTGTTTTGAGTCAATGGGGGGGGGGGGGTAGGGAGGACAGTCGACCAATAGCGAGTTGGCTTCACCTTTGTGACGTCATGCCGCCTCCTCTATATTATACCTCCATGCTTGCCACCATGTTAATTCTTGAGAGATCTGGCAACGCTTTTACTTGGCAACTCAGCGACGCTTAGCACTACAATAACGGTTCCGGTAAGTGAGGTAGCCGCGTGACTTTGTCCTTGGCAAGGAGTGGATGTATGCCGCTCTGTGATTCTATCTCACGCCAATTTTGTTGCAAGACAAACCTACTTCCATCCCCTCTACTGTTAACCATGCCGAAGAATAAACAGCTCACAAAAGCTCAGATAGAGGTCATACATGCTCTCTGTGGAAAGATCAAGTCTGGGTTGCAGAACTACAATGTATCTTCATTACCGAAGCTCAAGGATGCCATCCAGCAGCTGAGGGACACCATGCCTCAAACCTACCTCCAGAATGTAGCAGACTCTCTTCCCAAACGACTGAAGCTTGATAGAAATGCCAAAGGATATCCAATAAAGTACTAGAAAGTAAAAAAAAAGTGTTTCTATTGTACCTAGTTTAGTTCATAACGGGTGAAATACTTAACGCGAATATATAAACATGCAAAATCCTTACTGCGCATATATCAACCGCGCCTACGTACTGTAGTGTAGTGTGGTGTAATCAAGTGAAGTGTGTGTAGTGTGGTATGGGGTGGAGTGATGTGTTATGGGGGAAGTTTTGTGTTGGTAAACCTGGACCAACTGAATCCTCCAAACTATTTCAAGCAACAGAACACCATTATATTTGCTCTTCTGGTCCTGTTTCCTAGCATACTTTGGAGGAATCAAGGTACTGCAATGTAACAAAAAAGAATTATCATCTTAAAAGGATGGTGGAACTCCAAGGCGTGGTGTGGTATGTTGTGGTATGTTGTTGTTGTTGTTGTTATGGTGTGTTGTTGTTGGTGTGTTGTTGTTGTGGTGTGTAGTTGTTGTGGTGTGTTGTTGTTGTGGTGTGTTGTTGTTGTGGTGTGTTGTTGTGTGTTGTTGTGTGTTGTTGTTGGTGTGTTGTTGTTGTGGTGTGTAGTTGTTGTGGTGTGTTGTTGTTGTTGTGGTGTGTAGTTGTTGTGGTGTGTTGTTGTTGTGGTGTGTAGTTGTGGTGTGTTGTTGTTCAGGTGTGTTGTTGTTGTTGTGTGTTGTTGTTGCGGTGTGGTGTGTTGTGGTGTGTTGTTGTTGTTGTGGTGTGTTGTTGTTGTTGTGGTGTGTTGTTGTAGTTGTGGTGTGTTGTTGTTGTTATGGTGGAACTGGTTAGCTGGCTTGGGTGTCCATTTGTAGAGTTAGTACAGTCACGAGCACGAATAAGTTTACAGCTTTGGTTGAAGCTTTGAACAGTCCAATTCACCAACGATCTAATTCCAATGGAGATCTTATTGTGCATTTATTTACTGTCTATAGGTATTCCAACCAAACCTGAATACATATTAGTGCTCTTAACTGTACATATTGCAAGAGATGTTCATAATCTCCCTCTCTCTCTCTCTCTCTCTCTCTCTCTCTCTCTCTCTCTCTCTCTCTCTCTCTCTCTCTCTCTCTCTCTCTCTCTCATTTATTATCTATATAATTTTTCTGTACATACTGACTTGACCCTAAGTCTTGATAGGCTCGAAAATAAATAAGAAGGTAGATGGGTAAGTGGTATGTATAAGACCATTCAGTTCAGTACTCACCCCCGGACGTCCGCTCTCTCTGGCTTTACTCTCGGTTCCCTCCATTTACCGGGAAGGAAGCTGACCGTGTTGTTAGGCAGACCGACCACCCTCAACATATCCTCAGACCACCTCCTCATGAAATACACGAAATTCTCCACCTCACTAAAAGAATACTAAAATCCACTAAATCCTCCAAAACGACGAAATTAAGGGGGTGCGGGAGTAGGGGACAGGCTTGGGGGGGGGGTGCGGGAATAGGGGGACAGACTTGGGGGGGTAGAAAGCCTGTCCCCTATTCCCGCTCCCCCCTAACCCCCCCCCCCAGCCTGTCCCCTACTCCCGCACCCCCCTAAGCCTGTCCCCCTATTCCCGCACCCCCTTAAATCCTTTACTTCACGAAATCAAAACCTTGACCCCAAAGATTCTTCAGCTTCACGAAATCTTGCATCTCCTCCTCACGAAATGCTTCATGGTATATAATAATTATTGTTTCAATGGAGATTTAAACTATTTGGAATCTATCTCCGAAGCTTTAATGTGTACTTGCTAGACTCTGTATTAATTAGAGTAGTTTTTCTCCAGTTATCCACTCTGTACGTTACACTTGTCTGGGTTTATAGCTGAGTAAAGCCTTTTGGATACGAGGGTTTTTCCAGTGTTATTTGCAGTCTTACTACAATGAACGTCTGCTTCATTAAGTGCATACAGTGTTGTACAGATACAAGGTAATGACAAATGTAATGGTGAAAACATTCATGGCAAGTGTGGGAAGCGACTGTAAGCATCAAATAAATAAATAAATGAAATAAATGAATAATAAAATAATAAATAAATAAATATATACGTACAACAAAATGTAAAAAAAAAAAAAAAAAAAAAAATGTGACAATGGTGGTGTTGTGGAGGGGAAGGCTACCGAGGGCATTTCATATCACATAAGTTTAGTCCTCACAATCCACCAAGGAAGAAAGTAAAGTAGGATAAAACTTAGAGCCGGGAAGAAAATTTAGTGAGATATGCAAAGTTTATTCCAGATGGGATTAGAGCGACTTGGCCCATCGCACTGTCTCGCATACTTGTTGTTTTTTTGCTTTACGGGAGCGTTTGTTATGGACGAAATGGCATCAACGTAACCTTCTGAACAATTTATGGACACAGATCTCCATCATATATATTAAAGTGACCTGTTTTCTGGCATAGTTTTAAGGAATCAGCAGCCTGGAGCTCCAGATTCATCCAAATGATCCCTTTAAGGAAAATTAATTTTCTTGTTAGTCTGTTAGAAATTCTCTGATTCATCCAAACTATGCCAAGAAACAGAACCCCAATTAATACAGTTGCGGAAGGGAGTTTTTTTTACCCCCATGGGGTCCCTCTTTCCCTTGTATGCATACCTTGGTCAAGTAATGGAAGAGAGTTATGAATGAATGATAGTAAAATATATAACAACATAAATGATTGGTAGATGAGTTGCAAGGAAAATGTAATCATAATGTAGCATAATGATATTGTGAGAGAGCATTATGGTCAACTAAATGTGTGTGCTTGGTTATAGAGGGACCCTGTGGGGGTAAAGATACTCCCTTCCACAACTGTATTAATAGGGGATCTGTTTTCTGGCATAGTTTGGAGGAATCAGTAGTCTTCCTATTTGCCAACAAGAAATTCTCCCCTTATATATATAGTGTTCAGAGAGCATAGAGTTTTAAACTCCCTGAGTGTCACTACGCGTTGGTTACGTCCTTGAACTTGGACGATATTATTTAACCCTCGTGAAACCAGTAAGCAAGTGACAAAGATACACTGAATTCTAGCAATAACTGAGACTAGAATCATTCAAGCAATATTACAAAGATTGACAAAAAGTATAATATCTTTGAAAAACAAAAACAAAAATACTGCGAATCCACGTGGCATGAGCGACAAAAATTTTAACATCTTTGGATAAAAAAAATGTACTGTACTGAGTATTTCCGTGGCCAGAGAAACTTTGGTGTATTTTATTGTTTTTGTGCAGTTTCAAAAGGCATGTTATTTTTTCACCACTGCACTGTACAGGGAAAATAGCAAACACATTTGTCACTCGTTTCGCTCAATAACCCAAGCATTTGTACGGTATGTAACTATGTATTCCTCTTTTTCAATGTAATAGTTTTAACTTTGTATTGTGAATGAATTCGTGGCCACCTGAATGATTATTTTGTAATGTACAGTCGGCAGCATAAATATTCGTCCGTCCCAAGTGAACTTAAGGACCCTGTAATCGTGTATGAGACTTGGTGGCTTCTGATTCTTCATGATAATGTCATGCAACAAGCTCCTTCAATATGGGTGGTGTTTCCTGACAATATATGAAGGACTTCAATTTTCTGACTACATCACGGGGGTCCTTAATAATGATAATATGACCAGATAATGTTACAATTTGAACCAGTTTCTATTCTAACAACATGTAATTTTCCATATGAGAAGAATGTCTGTCATCTCTGCATTTACACAGTGTTACAACATCACTGGGTTCATGTTTGCGCTGTTGGTAATGAAGGGAACTTATGCTGCTGCCAACTATAGGCCTACAATCACGGCCAGTAGCTGCATTACCTTCAAATGAAACGGCCACGGATAATGTTGGGGAAACTGTATAGAGCTGCTGGTGTCTGTAATGGTGGTTCATAAGATTCTTGTCATTGGCTCACTTGCTTCTGTTTGATGCAGGACTTTTGACCGAGACTCTATAATAAAACATTTTTCCTACCCGCACGTTTACTGAGGTAATAGGAGGAACCAGGAGCCCTCTAGTTTACCCAAAATAAGTTATTCCTTTCAATATTTTTCCATTGATTTGAATAATATGAATGAATTCGAGGACAACTGGTTCTTCCAAAAAGGTAACAAGACAAAACTATTTGTGTACGGAAGTATTGTGGTTTGTTTTGTAGAATAGTATGAAGGAATCAGTGGCCCTTTAAATTACCCAAAATAAAATATTCCCTTGATCGCTTGTCCTTTTGCTGTTTTAACGTATTCGCAAAAATTATAAGCAAAGTAAATTTGACCTTCATGTGCAGTAGTTGTAAAGCCCTATTACAAAAAAAAAAAAAAAAACGTGTGTTTTATGGGACACGTTACGAAAGGCCAATTGAAAACTTTTGAAGATAGAACGCGTTGTTGGTGACTTTTGGCCCAATAAATATTCCTGGCTTTATTTTTATGCGATGAAACTACTGTACAGTATATATCTGGGGCAGATTTAAAGCACCACCAGATTATACTCACAATATATTTTTTACACAGTGAAAATGTACCGATTATACTATTTGGGTGTACAGTCGGCAGCATAAGTTCGCTTCATTTCCACCTACGTATGTATAAGCTATATATAGTGTTGTTGTAACACAATTTAAATGCTGAGATGACAGCTATACTTCACATATGATAAATTACACATGTTGTTAGGATAGAAATTGGTTCAGAATGCAACTATATGGTCATATTAGCATTATCAAGTATATGGGATAGACGCGAATTTATGCTGCCGGCTGTACCAATAATTAATATCCATAGACACAACAAATACTACTTTTTGTTTTATTCTAGTGATAATGTGATGGTTCCCTCGTTCAATACATTGCTATTATTTAGGTAAATGTATTGCAATTTAAGACAAATTACACTTAAATGTTGCACACCCAAACTTCATCAGTTTTAACCTTGTGATAATACCCCCTAGCAGCCCTCATTATATTACTTAGGTTTTAGAGTAAATGTGTTGTAATGCAATCCAAGATAAATTACACAAATTTTGCACACCAATTTATTTATCAGCAACTTATAAACACTGGAATGTACAGTTGGACACAGGAATTGGTGGTACAGCCGAGGTGGAAAATGCTCAGCTCTTCCCAGTATGAAATTCCTTAGTGACCTAAAAGATATACCAGAGGCAGAAACTATGATGTGGGATGGTGACGATCAGGTAATACCGGACAAATTCACTGTTTACTAGAGAAGGACAAGCTTCTTCCATCTGGGCTGTACCATGAATTCCTGTGTTCAACTGTACTGTACGCGACATGTTTATATAAGGTGGTATTACTTACAAAGTAATCGATGTATTTTCGCCACCATTATCAAGCCTCACTATACCATCCATGAGCAGCTCATAAGCACTGGGATGTACAGTTGGACACAAAAATTTATTTTTCGTGGTACAGCCCAGAGGAAAGATGCTCCTCCCATTTTTATAATCAGTGACTTGTGTGTGTTACAGTTGTGTAATGAAGTGTGTTAAGACCCGACAGGGTGCAGGGTAGGGCCACAGATTTTGTAATAATGTAAACTATGAAATGACTTATGCTATATTCAGTATTTGCAATATAATCAACACCCACATACGTTTGCCAACAATACGTTACATATCTTTTATGTGACTGGAAAAAACAAACATTCCGGGCTTTACGAACTTCGTCAAGAAACTGTATACCTACTTATTATTGTCATCACAAGTAATGGTTTCTGCCCCTTGGTTTATCCTTCAAGGCGTTATGGAACTTCATCATGGCAGGAGTTGGGCATCGTCTACCTGGACTGTATCAAGATTTCATCTGTCCAATTGTACGTGTTTTAAACGTGTCTCTAAGGTCATGTTATGTTGTAGGGAAAAGATGCATTTTTCACCACGATGAAATAGTACCGACATAGCAATGTTGTGTGTGTGTGTGTGTGTGTGTGTGTGTTAAGGTCATATTATTTTGTAGGGAATCGATGCATTTTTCACCACGATGAAATAATACCGACATAGCAATGTGTGTGTGTGTGTGTGTGTGTGTGTGTGTGTGTGTTTTAAGGTCATATTATTTTGTAGGGAATCGATGCATCTTTTATCACGTTGAAAATATATACGCACACAGCAACCACACACCGCATATATACAACCCGTGATGGAGAATTAAAACGAGTCTATTGACGTTGATGACACTCGTCCCTCACTACTCGAGCCTCCTGACAAATTGATGACATAAACACCGAAACGTATCAAAGCCGAACCTGTTGCAACCATAAACCTTAAGGGGGTGCGGGAGTAGGGGGACAGGCTTGGAGGGGGGTTTAGGGGGGTGCGGGAGTAGGGGACAGGCTTAGGGGGGTTTTGGGGGGTGCGGGAGTAGGGGGGACAGGCTTGGAGGGGGGTTTAGGGGTGTGCGGGAGTAGGGGACAGGCTTAGGGGGGTTTTGGGGGGTGCGGGAGTACGGGGACAGGCTTGGGGGGGGGGGGAGGTTAGGGGGGTGCAGGAATAGGGGACAGGCTTTCTACCCATCCCAAGCCTGTCCCCCTATTCCCGCACCCCCCAAACCCTCCCCAAGCTTGTCCCCAACTCCCACACCGCTTTAAGGGGAGATGCTGTTAAAGGCCAAATGGAGGGCTACTGATTCCTCCACACTATACCAGGAAACAGACCACCTTAATGGGGTATAATATAGCACATTGGTTTAAGTGGTAAATCTGGAGCAAATGATTCCTCCAAAGTATTCCATGCAGGCAACAGGATACCATTATTTTTCTTCATTTGGGTCTGTTTACTGGCACACTTTGGAGGAATCAAGGCAATCTTTCAAATGTATTCTATCCCCTTAATGTTAATAATAGTGGATCTGTTTCCAGACTACGTTTGGAGGAATCAGTAGCCCTCCAATTTACCAACACAAGAATCTGTCCTTAATCCTCTGCTGAGCTGGAGGTCATCTGATTCCTCCAAACTGTGCCACAAAACAAATTGCCTACACGGATAATGAGGTTATGAGTGTGTTTCCTCTTATGAATTGGAGGAATCAGTAGCCTTACATTTTGTCCACAGCATATGTCTCCTTTTAAATATACTCCAATTATTACACACAATACAGTCTCAGTTCTTTATGAGTGTTGTTTTTTTCTTCAGTCCCGAGCCACTCACTCCCTTTCCTCTAATCGAATGTCCCTCCTTTTACCTTATCCTTCCCATCGTGTTTGCTGTCCCTCCTCGTTATTACCTCCTCGTCCTATATGGTCTTCCAGTCTGGGGGAGGTCTTTATTTACTATCTTCTTCTCTCTTTTTCTTGTTGTAGAATGTTTTTTCTATCCCATTACATTCAATCTTCTTATCGTCCCACTGTCATTCATTCATTCATTACAGTTAACTATGGAGTGTTGCCTCCATAACAAACCTACCGTATGTTCCACTGAAACCCATGCAACCATAAACCTGAAGAAGGTAGTACAGTCGCGGCAGATAGTCCTTGACCAGCCTGTGATGGAAAGGTGCTGCCAGCTGTTTCGAACTGTGAACACGTGGATTCGTTGCTTCAGTCAGCTGCCTGATGATAGTATGGGTATAAATGTTTCGAGTTTTCGGACGCTCCTATGTTGGTCACAGCTATCCATCACTGACTGGTCAAGGACTATTTGCAGCGACTGTACATTGTTGTTAAATTAGGAACAACAGATTCCTCCAAGATAATCCAACCTGGTCCCATTTCCTGGCATACTTTGGAGGAATGAAAATATCTAATGTACTAAAATTATACTATCACCTTAAGGGGGTAGGACACTGGGGATAAATCTAAAGCAACTGATTCCTCCAAGTTATTCCAAGCAACAAGACACCCTTACTTTTGATAATGTCCTATTTCCTGACATACTTTTGAACAATCAAGAAATTCAAATGTACCAAAAGTATTCTACTATCACCTTAAGGATGTGTTGAGAACCATCAAGCCTTGGTGGATAAATTGTTAGGAGCACCACCACGCCTTAAGGGGGTGCGGGAGTAGGGGACAGGCTTGGGGGGGGTGGTTGGAGGGTGCGGGAATAAGGGAACAGGCTTGGGGGGGTAGAAAGCCTGTCCCCCTATTCCTCCCCCCAAGTCTGTCCCCGTACTCCCGCACCCCCCAAGCCTGTCCCTTACTCCCGCAGCCCCCAATCACCCCCCAATTCTGTCCCCCTACTCCCACACCCCCTTAAAAAATGGAAAGAAATAGGGAGACAACCACGCCGTGATAAATGTACAGTCTCCTCCACTTCCACCTTCATCACTCTAGCGTTGACAATGTGTCTACCTCACAAGATATGAACCTCCAGTTTCAACTCTCGTAACTGAAACACATGCCAATATGAGTCAGGGGAAGGGAGTTGGAAGGGTGGGGGTCTGAGAGTAGTATGGTAGGGCCAGTATGAGTCAGGGGAAGGGAGTTGGAAGGGTGGAGGTCTGAGAGTAGTGTGGTAGGGCCAATATGAGTCAGGGGAAGGGAGTTGGAAGGGTGGGGGTCTGAGAGTAGTGTGGTAGGGCCAGTAGGAGTCAGGGGAAGGGAGTTGGAAGGGTGGGGGTCTGAGAGTAGTGTGTTAGGGCCAGTAGGAGTCAGGGGAAGGGAGTTGGAAGGGTGGGGGTCTGAGAGTAGTGTGGTAGGGCCAGTAGGAGTCAGGGGAAGGGAGTTGGAAGGGTGGGGGCCTGAGAGTAGTGTGGTAGGGCCAGTAGGAGTCAGGGGAAGGGAGTTGGAAGGGTAGGGGTCTGAGAGTAGTGTGGGAGGATAAGCAGCAGGACTGGACAGGGGGAAGGTAATGTAAGCAACTTTGCAGAACTAACTTATAGATCAACCGTATTAATTGTTTGCGGGGAAAAAAATAAGAATATTAAAAATTATATAAATTACTTAGTAATTACAAGTAAATATAATGCCATGCTATAACAGAACATTGTGGTGGGAAGTAAATACATATATTGTTTATGTTATCAGTAATGTGTACTATTACGACAACTGTCATGAAATATTGGTTCTTGAGGCAGCAGCCCTATGTTAACAGTTAGCCTCGTTAAGGTGCCGACCTTATCAATGTTTAATATAGGTAAGTGATAAGCAGCACATCATAGATTTATATAACGTTAATGATAGTTACTGAATGTAAGAATAATAATTGTCTTGAGTGTAAAGTTTGAGACCATCACCGTGTTGCTAGAACATTAAACACCCACCATCAGAACTCATAATTTACTATAGGTTAGTACATCCAAATTTGTCATTGTAATCTGCTTATTATTCTGTGACGATGGCAATGGTTTATGTCAACAATAACCATTTCCATCATTTTATGAGCGTTATGAACAGCGGTTGTGGTGTAATGACAATTGTCATTAATTTTTACGTTGCGTCGTGAAAACTCCGACCAAGGGAAAATTCAATAAATATTTATCATTAGAAAATGAACCTCTCCATGTTTCAGTGTTCACATTAGGCTACTGTGTGGTCACAGACACATTGCACGGGGATGACAACATAAACTATATGTCCAAGGTGTTGGATATTTCACATTGTTGCACTAAGTGAATGCAATGATGCTTCAAGGTGCTTATTGATTCAAGGAATAGAACTAAACATATTCTCAGATCTAACATTGATACAAATTGACTTACTGTACACCCTGCTGTATTATATGTTTTGAAGTTCCCCATTTTTACACAAAGATAT
>JAWQEG010004214.1:50000-78580 GCA_033782935.1 Petrolisthes cinctipes
AATACGAAATGAACCCGGTATGGGAGACGGAAGAGGGGAGGGGAGAAGTGAGAGAAAATGAAGGCAACAATAACGCAGAATGATTTAGGACAATACAATAATGGACCCCCCTGGAGTATGATATATGGACACATACACACACACACACACACACCAAACGAATGAGGGAAAACTCTGAGGGAGCAGAGGGAGGAAGGGTAAAATAAGGAGTGGTCGGTGCTCCCAAACTTTATACCCTCACATCCAAAGTTGTGGTCCCTGGCTGGCTGGTTGGCTAAATGGATAACTTCATTCAGCCTGAGACGTGTAGAGGGGAAATAGTTTGTGTATTACTCCCTGTCCGACACTGAAGTCGTGTGTAGGTCGATGTTCAGAGTTCTTTCATGGGGTCAGATGGGGAAGGCGGTGGGGGCGGGAATTCTTAAAGGGTGGGTTTCTTTGAGGGGAATGAGAGGGTTGCTGATTCCTCCAAAATATTCCAGAAAAGAGACTACATCAGTATTCGAGTAGGGAATAATATTTTTCTGAGCGAAATTATAAGCTTCAATTTCTCAAACCTTTATAAGAAAATAGATTACCTCAATAAACGAATATGATATTTGTTATTTCCTTTTTGTGTTTTTCTTTCTTTTTTTAGACGAATCAGTATCCATTCCTTTCACTTCTAGCCCCGTGAAGTCCCGTAAGAATCCCAACAACTGCTTCTTCAAAATGTGTTCTACACTCCCTCTTCCTTTCCTCCTGCTTTTCAGACCTCCCTGCCTCTTGTGACTCGATTCGTAACTTGGGTGAATAAAACTCAAGGCGGATCTCACCCGTGCATGGCAGTCTGGGGCGATTTTTTGAGGCTGGAAGTTGGAGCTCAGTGCGAGTGTTTGGGCGTAAAGGTGGCGAGGGTTTCTGGAGGTGACGGGCTGCAGGTGGAAGGCGAGAAATTACTGTGGGTGAATGGAATTGGACGAGGAAAATGATGGTGACAAGGTTATGAGAAGGAAATTGTGGGGAGAAGGTTATGAGAAGGAAATTGTGAGGATGATGACGAAGGAAAAGGAGGTGAAATATATACGAAGAAAAAATGATAAGGACTAGGATGAGGAGGACAAGGATATGAGACATTAATTAAAAAGATGATGTTGAGGAAGCGAAGAGAGATAAAGATATGAGAAGGGAAATGGTAAAAGAATGAGGAGAATAATGAATATCTGATGGAATTGGAGAAGGATAGAACAGAAAGGACAGTATGTATCACGCAAGGATTCGAGGGATAAAAAATGCACAGCCTGGTGGAAAGTTAAGGAACGAGTCGTTTCATCCCTTCATGACGAAAAATTGAAGGCCTCCAAACGATGCCACGAAACAGTACTCCCTATCAGTAACACTGAGCGGGTCTGTTTCCTGGCATAGTTTGAAGGGATCAGTAATCCCCAGTTTACCAAAAAGTGTTTCCCCCTTCAGGACAAGAGGTAAGTTTTATCTCGGAAGGCAGGAGATGATCAATGTTAGTATGTGTGGTGGTAGTGATGGAGTGTATGTCATTGCTCCTTCCTCAGTGTGTGTTGTTATGCAAGCCTAATTTACCATTGTTTATTTGTCTTCCAATTTCTCTGTGTAAATTTGCTAATAGCCTAATATTTTCTCACGGACCATGAACATCTACCCGACAGTACCGTGCCATACAAAATTTTAGCCAGCTAACTCTCCCTCCCTTCCTGTATCCCCTCTCTCTTATAGTGACGTGTCATAACGTAACGTGGGAGATAAAAGGCCCTGATTTGACTCGTATACTCAGACACTGGAGTGACTTGGTAGTGATTGGTGGTGTGCTTTGGTCTGCAGAGAGAGAAATTTTGTGGTTACGTCTGTTGTAAATATCCTGTCTAGTTAATAAAGTACTATTCTATAATTTCTCCTTGTATATACTTCAGTGTATGAACTCATCAAAGTCAATATAATTATATTTAAGTGAGTAAAGTAGCTAAGGATTTTCTGCTAGTAGTAAAGTAAAGTGTTTCACACTGTCATAACTCAGAACTCAACTGTTGAGTAAGTAAGTGAAGTCTCATCATTATTATTATTGTGTTATTTAGTGAATTATTGTTATCAGTGGTGTATTTGATTATTAATAATGCATAATTATTGTTATTATTATTATTATTATTATTATTGCTGTTTCATTTCTTATTGTGATTTACCAGTGCTATTTCTTTCTGTGTTCTGTGTGGCCACCTAAGCCAGCCATTTACAAGGAATTCCAATATTTTACTGTACATTTAACAAGTGTCGAGTGAGAAATTTGTTCTTTGAGGTACAGTTGGACACATGAATGGGTGGTACAGCCCAGGTGAAAGATGGTCAATTTCTCCCAATATCAAGTTCCTTAGTGCCAAATAGGAGACATCAAGGGCAGAAGTCAGTATTGAGGATGGTAATAAAAAGCAAGTACCTGATAATAGACACTGGTTACTCAAATTGGACAAGTATCTTTCACCTGGGCTGTACCACACATTCATGTGTCCAAACGTACAATACGGGAATACCTGATTTAATTTTCACTTATTGTCTTGTGTTTGTCCTACTACTTAGTGTTAATAATAATTGTTAATTGTTTTACTTCGTGTTGGCTTTACACCAAGTAATATAGAACCTGGATTGTTGCAAGAGGGGCTTGTTAATATTTGTTGATTTCATTAAGTGTTCATTCTTAATAGTCAGATAACCATTCCTATTTCTCCCCAATATTCCTTTCGTAGCAGTGAGTGTGTGTGTGTGTGTGTGTGTGTGTGTGTGAGCCTGTCAATATTCCACTGATTCCGTTCTATGTATTTCGTCGTTTGATACGCGTATGGCATAATGTTATTATTTTTAATTATGGGGTAAATTAACGGCTACCCTTCTATGTAATATGACTTTATAAACAAATTACGCATCTTTTCCAGTTTTACTAAGTTGTAGTTAAGTATAAGTACCCTAAGTATTTTTTTACTCCTGGCGAAATTTCACCGGTTTCCTTCTAAGTAATATGACCATTTATAAACATTTCGTATACATTCCAGAGTTTTAAGTTGCAGATAAGTACAGTTGGCTCCACTTCCGCGTTGACCACTTAGCGTTGCCATTGTTGAACCACCCAGAAATGTGGATCTCGAACCACGTGTGATCATATTGTGAACCACTCACTACTGAGTGAGATGGAAAGAGGGTTGGGTTGGGGAGAGTAAATCTGACATACAGTCATGGTCAATAATAATAATCATCCACACATGGGTATCTCAAACAATTTACTGTCTAATATTTTCACGTTCACATATGATGTTATTGTTTTAAGTAGTGTGTAGCTGCTTGTAATTAATTAAAAGATGTTAGTTAACCTATTCATTGGAAAGTTTATCATCTAAGGAACAGAGGAAATCTGTCAAACTCTTACGTGAGTTACCCTTATATGGATGATTATATTTGACCACGACTGTACATTGTGGAGGCATGAAATCATCTTGGTTTCTCGGACACTGCTCCCTTCCACACTGGTGATTGGTTCATTAACTCTGGTGTTTGAAAGTTTGGCCTAGACATTAATCTCGGATGACTTCATCATCATCATCATCCCATTTCTCTTTGTTCAAGGGGTGGGGAGGCTGTAGCCCCAGTGCTGGACCCTCGACTGGCAAGGGGTCAAGCTCCGAGGCAATTTGAACCTTTCGTGGGGTAATTGTTAGAGAGTGGTGTGTCCAACCCTCACTTCCCCCATGTGTCGTAGGGGATACGAGGCTGCCAGCACCATTGCAAGAAGGTTGGGTGATGGGGACGCCACTTCCCTACCCATGTAAAAATGACATTATATGGGTAATAATTTGTCCTGCCGAATTTGAATGCAAAGTATCACATAATTTCTTTTCAGGTCCTGTTCTCATAATATTGGCTTGATCACATTTGGCAACAAACGCAATGATGATGAAGTTGGTGAGAATTAAGGGGAGTGAGGTGGGGGAGTAGAGTGAAGGAGTGCTTGGAGGGGGAGTAGTGTGAAGGAGTGCTTGGAGGGGGAGTAGTGTGAAGGAGTGCTTGGAGGGGGAGTAGAGTGAAGGAGTGCTTGGAGGGGGAGTAGAGTGAAGGAGTGCTTGGAGGGGGAGTAGAGTGAAGGAGTGCTTGGAGGGGAGTGAAGGAGTGCTTGGAGGGGGAGTAGAGTGGGGGAAGAGAAGCCGACTGGAGTAAGGGTGGACACGGTAGGGGAGAAGAGACAGTAGTCATTGAGTAGTTAAGACCCTCCACTACACACCATAATCCTCTGGTAACCAGTAACACAAATTAAATAATATTGAATAACTACTGGTGCCGAGTGACAAAATTATCTTTACTTGTTTTCTTACAATACTAAGTAGGTGGTGGAAGGTTTGACGCCCTTCCCTTTAAATTCTTCAATTGTTCCTACTTTCTTATTTCTCGATGATTGTTGTTTCTCCTCTGTATTATTTTATTTCACGCATTTGTGTGTTTCAGGACCAGTATGGTCTTCTTTCTTCCTCTTCATTTACTTCAAGATAGAGTCTCGCTCCAGAACAGGTGGAGTGTGGACGTACTCGTGGCGCTCTGCCTCCATTCTCGTTTGTGTTGTTGTTTGGGTTATTTTGGAGCTCTTGTTTGTGTGTTTTTTGTATTGTTTGTGAGTTCTTGTTTGTGTGTTGTTGTTTCTGTGGTTTTGCTGGTGTTGTTTGTCTGTTGTGGTTCTGTGTATAGTTTTGTTGTGATTGTCTGTGTGTGTGTGGGTGTGTGTGTGTGTGTCCCTGGCTGATTGAGTGTTTAGTTGTTTGTGTTGTTGTTTGCTTTCCATCTAGGCCTTGCCTGGCTTGATGGAGAGTGCGGATTCCTGCTTGGAGGCCGACTTGGCAATGTCGGAGGAAGACGAGTCTCCAATTGAGGATCACTGGCCTGAGCTGCCTTCTCACAACCCTCCCCCCCTCTCCTCGGTCACTCCGCAGCTCAAGTTGCAGCCGTCCACCTCCTCAACCTCTACCAAGCGACCCGTTGATGCCTCGTCCGACTCCTCGCAGGATTCTGATGGTGTGAACTGTTTGCCTCCAGCTGCCAAGACGGCGAAGGGTGCTTCAGCTGTGCATGACGTACACCTTCTCTGCCTCACCCTGGTGTTTCTTCTTTGTATACCAAATCCTTATCCTCGTCCAACCTTCCTGCTTTTGCCCCGAGAGATGCCTATATCAAACTCTCCTTCTCTGGGAACCCATCTACGGACACAAAGCTGCGTTGGTTGTCTGATGTCAACAGAGCCTTCCAGCTGCAGTGTGAACTAGCTGAAGTCAAGATGGCTGCTGTCACCTCCCGGTTTGTCTACATCTCTAGGAAGCATCAGGACATCATTAATAGAGTGAAGGCTGGTGAATTTTTATCTCTGCCTCTCATTCTTCAAGACTCACCCGAGAGGCCTCGTAAGTTCCCCAGCTACATCCTCACCCGTTTTCCTATTGATGTTCACCCGAAACTTGCCAAAGGATACCCTGGTGTGTACTCTGCCTGTCGTATTTTCCAAGATGGTTCCCCCATTAGCCGTATTGTTGTTGTCTGGGTCAACCTGATCCACCTCCAAATGAGATTTCCTTTGATTTCCTCCCTTGTCTTCCACCGTGTGAGGTTATGAAACTTCATAATGACCAGCCTTGGTGCTACAGGTGCTGGGGAGTTGGGCATATCTCCCAGTACTGTTCTGCCAGGCCGAAGTGTGCATGGTGTGCCGCCGACCATGATTCCAAGACGTGTCCTGTCATGGGTCAACCATCACGTCCTGCTGCCTCCACCTCTGAGCCTTCACCTCCTGAGGATACGTCTCAATGGAAGTGTCCACGATGCCTTCAGCCAGGGGTTCACGTGTGGCATAGATGTACTCGACGTCAGGTTCAGGCTCGTGTCTCTACTATTGCTCCGACTCCACCACCACCACCTCCCCAGTCTGCTCCTCTTACCAGCCCTGCCTCACCTCCAGACCTGGCCCTCCGCAAGTCTGTTGCTTCCCTCATGGCACGATGTACGGCTCTCGAAAACCGCTTTTCTGCCCTTGAAGCCAGGATTGATGGGCTAGTTGCCGCTCAGGCTGCCAATGACTCCAAACTCTCCACCTTGGTCGAGGCTCAGCAGGCCATCATCTCAACTGTCACTACCCTTACCGAAAAGATGGATACTGTTGCATCTGGCCTTGAAAAGCTTTTCGAGTAAGTCCCTTCTCCTGCTCCATCTTCTTCTCCAGGTCGCTCATCTGCCCCCACTCACCGGACTTCTACCTCCAAATACAGAGTTCGCTAGTGATTGCCGGCTGGATGTCATCTCCTGGAATGTATGCGGTATCACCAGTTATGCTAAGCTCACTCAACTCAAGGCCTATGTTTTTCGTCATCATCCCAGTGTTATTTTTCTCCAGGAAGCATTTCCAGGACGGCCGCTCGCTGCTGGGCAAGCTGCTCCCCTCTCATGTTATGTGCCATATGTTCATCTGGTAAGGAATGGTCTCCTGACTTACATACATAGCTCCTTGCCACATCGCCTTCTCCGTACCTCCACTGATCCTGACATGACCTTTCAGCTATTTGAGGTTCTACCTGGGAATGGAGTACTACAACAATGTAATGTCTATTCTGCCCCAGCTAGACTCACTCTTGAGGCTCTTCCTTCTCCAACAGTGCGTGGTATGGTGTATATGGGAGATTTTAATGCTCGGCATTCTGATTTGGGTGATGGTTCTGGCTCTATTAATCGTAATGGTGTTCGTATCCTTTCATACATCCGCAAGCATCATCTGACACGCTGGGACACTGGCGGTGCCACTCATTGCCGGGGAGGTACTCTGGTTTACATCCTCTCGTCTGGCCTGATAGCATCTCAGGTCCAGTGCTTCTCCGTGCCAGACTTATTCTCTGATCACATCGCTCTTCAGTTTCATTATTCTCTAACTGCTGGGTCAGGTGCTTCAGCCACTCGTTTGCGTATTGCTGTGCCCCCTAAATATTGCCCGACTTACATCTTATTTATGGCCCATGTATTCCCTACATTTGACATATCATCAGCTGAACAGTTGTACTCTGATCTTGTATCTGTTACTCATGACTTTTATAGGCTATAAATCTCCCTGCCACACCTCCAGCATCGCCATACTGCCCACTCCTGGACGCTGGATGCACGTATACAGGAGGCAAAGGAGGATTCTGAACGTGATGGCCTATTGTTTCAAGCCAACCCAACCCCTGACCTGCTCCATCGTTACCAGATATCTAGGGATGCTTTAGTTGCCCTGCAGGAGTGTGCTCACACTGAGTCTTGGCAGCGGTTCACGGACAGCATCAACCAGCAAACACGTGTGGCTTCTATGTGGCACCTCATCCGTCGGGTTGTTAAAAAGACACCGGCTACTGCTCGTCATCACACTCCTGCCGACTATGCCAAACAACTTGTCGATGCCTGGTCAGAACAATCTAACCCAGCCAGTCTACCCATTCACATACAAGATACACTCGCTTCCCGTGCTGCTGTCCATCGGCTACGTCTAATGTCTGCTCTTTTACAAGATGATGACGATGATGCAGAGGAGATAACTGAGGAGGAGTTACGCCGTGCTCTCTCTCGGGGTAGAGCTTCTTCCCCTGGTGATGATGGTATTACTTATGCTGTGCTGCGCCTACTTCAACAAGTTCCTGGGAACCCTCTACTTCGACTGTACAATCTTTGTCTTCGTGATGGTTGTGTACCACGAGCCTGGACCAACAGCACAATAATACCCATCCCTAAGCCCGGCACTGCGAAGTTCAGGCCTATTTCAGTTCAGTGCCTTCAATGTTGCTAATAGAGACGTCATTTTGGATCAACTGGTTGACTTTGGGATAAAGGGTAATCTATTACGGTGGATTCGGGGCTACCTGAGTAACAGGACCTCCCGTGTGTTTTTCAGTGGTGCACTCAGTCCTTTGCGCAGTTTTCATCTTGGTACGCCTCAAGGGGGTGTTCTCAGCCCATTGTTATTTAATATTCTGATGCATCGGTTGCTCACTTCTCTCCCTGATATTCCTGGAACTACAATTACGTGCTATGCTGATGATATCTGTGTTCATTCTACCTCACCAAGGGATCTCCAGCGGTTTCTTGACTCCTTCTCTGTGTCCTCCTCTCACTGTGGCAGTATTGTCTCCCCAGATAAGAGCAGAATATTTACCTGTCGCCTTCCTCACGCTCAGCCAGTGTTCACCATTGGAGTACTGCTACCTGGGCGCGCCAGTCAATATTTGGCCGATTATCCCTGCCAGACCTCAAGACCATCCCATTGTCCAGGACTTATTGGGTCGTCTCCAGCGCCGACTTACACCACTTCAATGGCTATCTAACAACTCTTCGGGCATCTCCATCCCAGTAGCCAGGACCATCTATATTGCTTTTATCCGTTCAGTTGTTGATTACCTCTCCCCTACTTTGATTCAACTTCCCAGGGCTACTCTGGAAACTTTAGAAAAATCTCAGAATAGAGCAATGAGAATAATTCTCGGCTGTCCAATGTCGACCAGGATAGTGAACATGCAGCGTGAGTTGCGTCTTCCCCCATTAATCGAGAGAATTTATTGTAATGTTACTTGCTTCACTGTCAAGTGCCTCCATTTCCCACATCTTTCACCCCATTACTCTCAGTTAGTCAGGACTTCTCTTAGACCAAACTCCCATGTCCCTCCCATACTGCCTGCTGGACGTACTCTTATAAGGTCTGTTTCTTCTATGCTCCGTGGTCTTAATATAGAGATGATGGTTGCAGACGTCCCCCCAGGGTCCCCTCCATGGATGCTACCAACACCTGATGTGAGCTTCACACCTACTTCCAAGTCGGAGCTGCCTTCTCTACAGCAGCAGTTGGCTCTGGAACACATAGAAACAGTGACTTCCTCCATCACAGATCCATACTGCCTCTACACTGATGGCTCATTGCAGGTGGATGGTGCAGCAGGTTGTGCCGTATTCTCGCCTGACCTGGAGTCACCTCCAGGGGGCTGGGTTGGCCGTCGTCTCTGTAACCACTCTAGCTCAACATTGTGTGAACTGTATGCCATTCCGGATGCTGTTAGTGTTGTTTGTCAACGTGGAGTGAATGCTGCCATTTTTTGTGACTCCAAACCTGCCCTTCACTCCCTCTCTAGTGTTCAGCCCACACACTCTACTGTTATTCAGCAGATTTTATCGTTTTTGTCCTTATTGCGTCATCGTAACTTGACTGTCAAATTTTTATGGGTGCCATCCCATGTAGGTTTACATCACAATGGTACAGTTGACAGACTCGCAAAGGAAGCTTGCCATCTGCCTCCTCGTCGTGTTGGACGTCCTCTCTCCCTGACATGTTACCTCTCTAAAGTCCGCTCCGCCGCTCTCCTCCCTGTACGGCGACGCAGGGATGCAGAGAGGCCCTTCAGCATCACCATCACCCATTACGAGTCTGTCTGCCGTCACAAATATTCCTACCGTCGTCGAGGCCTCATGGTTCGGAGGCACAATGTAGTCTCTGCTCGTTTGAGGCTTGGCTACAGGCCACCGTAGCAGGTTGCTGGGATGCAGGGTGAGCCTCCCTTCACTGAGTGTCGTTTGTGTCGAGCGCCTCGTGCTAACACTATAGAGCACTATTGCCTCGCCTGCCCCACTGTCCGACACTTGCTGCCCCGGGGCCTGCCACTTGATGTGGTTTGTCGACACCTGCTGAACCATCAGGTTCTGGAGGAACTTCTGGTGCGCCACCCTCGTTTTGGTGGATTTAAGTAGGTCATGATGTAAATATTTGTCTGTGTGCTTGTGCTTCATTCTGTTATGTTTTCGTGATGTGTGTGTGTGTGTGTGGTCATCGGGTTCTCGTAAGTCCCGCCTACCCTTGTGTACTGTTGTCTGCCTATTGACTGACGCTACAGCGCAATGAATTAAAAAAAAACACTTCAAGATACTTAGGCCCGTAGTTTAAAGAAAATTAAGGGCCCTTACTGGAGCTCATGAATCCTCCAAAATAATCCAGGCCACAGAACCCTTCAGTATTTCTAATAGGGAATCTGTTGCCTGGAGTAGTTTGGAGAATTCATGGAGTTCCAGTAAGGACCCTTACTTTTCTTTAAACTCATCCATTACGTTGAACACATGCATATATGAACGTCATTCCTTAATTAATCTTCCCTTAATAGGAGACACCTATTACCTGACTATGTGAGGGAAGAAAGCCGGATGAATGTGTGTTCAGCTGATATTGATGTGCGTGAACGTTCACGTAGTAATAGTGATAAGATATATACTGGTAGTAATTAATAACAAAAGCTATTAATTAAAGAAACGCTTATTATCCCTAGATTAGGTTCACTTACAATGTTACGTTGTCTACCATGACAAAACATAGCGATAACAAAATTATGATCATGAAAGGAGCATGGACAGACCATTAAGGGTATTGGATGTTATCGTAATGATAACTTCCCTTTCCTTTTCTTAATAACCTGTTACTGTTTAGGTCAGAATTACTACACAACTCACAAATATAGCAATAATTAAATAATTCATAAGTAATTGCTGGCGTGTGTAGTGTATTAATTGCTTCATAAAGTTTGTATTCATTTCCCCAATTTCAATATTAAATCATCTCCCTCAGAATGTAGCATTATAGTTGGATTTATATTTCAGAAAATAACATAATAAGGTGACAGTTGGCTTAAGTGTTTGCTGTAACAATTGTCTTCCTCTCCAATGATACTACTAGATCACTGATGAAGCTTTCCCTCCTCTCACCAACCCAGTCCCTCTCTCCATCTCATTCGGTAGCGTGTGGTTCGAAGCATTATCACATGTGGTTCGGGATTCAAATTTCTAGGTGGCTCAACATTGGCAACGCTAAGTGGTAAATGCGGAAATGAAGCAAACTGTATCTATTAGAACAAAGAGGCAAGATGATGAAGACTAGAAAGGGAAGGGGCTGTCACTACCAGCGTTCAAAAAGTTAGAAGAGCTGTGACAATCTGACTAATCCTTTCCTCACAATTTGGTGAACTGTATTACATTTCATAAGTTCATCTTTTTTCGATGTAATGTGTGTGTGTGTGTGTGTGTGTGTGTCAACCTCAGGACTGTATGCTGTCAGTAGCAATATGCTTAAGTACAGCAATAGAAATTGTCACATATTACCTAATATTACCAAAAATGCATTATTTACTATGCATTATGCGCTAACATTATTTGTATTTACTCTGTTCCAGGGAGGTGAAAGTCATCATCAATGAAAATCACTACCATTCAACGTCAATCAATATGATGTCCCAAAAAAGAAAAGAAAGAAAATATCAGATTACCATAGCATATCAGTGTTTCTAAAAGAGAACAATTAATGGAGAAATGCTTCATTCAGCATCAGGCAATATGCAGTCTGAGTCTAAAACAGGTTTCCATCGCGTATCAAAGAAACTAAGCGAGGGAACTATGATTTGAAATATATCTCAATCTGATAATGCATCATTCAGCGTCAGTTGATAATAATAAAGTTTGTGTCAGTGTTAGTCATTGTAAACACACTAACAGATTGAGGTCAGAGTGTTCGTCAATGCAACTAAGAATGAACATTGTCTTGGAATATCAGCAAATATGAACGAGAATATTGAACTAACTATCTTATGAGTCCACAAAAAATAAAATAAAAGGGAAAAAAATTATGAGTTCTCAAGGTGGTTATTGAGTCTCATGACAATAAATCGTATTGCCCAAAATGAGAAATGAGAGTCCCTTAATGAAAGATATTCGAGACTGAAGGGAAACGTTATAAGTTCGCTGATTGTTACAGAAAATAATAGTTTAGTTTCCATGTGAAAAAAGATATGCGAATCCCATAAAGTTTACAATGTTATCCCCAGAATATGAGAATGCCAGTTTACAAAATTCATACGAGTGTCATTTATAAATGTTATATTGATATTCCTATGTTCACGAAAAATCTTGCACTAGGAAACTTGCATCAGAAACCGTACACTCGCAATCCAAAATTTGTATCCAGGTCTTGTGAACGAATTACAACGCTTATCTGTTACATATTTGCTTGAGCTCGCTTAATACTTGATCAGGCTATTCGAAGCAAGCCTGGATACATATTTTGGATTGAGAGTGTACATTGTGTCGTAATAGTAGGAGAGATAAAGTGAATGAGTTTTAATTTTAGTTCAGTTTGCAACAATGTCTTCATCAGGGCTGGATTATTCATCATAAAGCAAATAGTAATGGATCCCTTCACAAAGCTGCATCTTCTCTACAATAAGGTAAGTACTGTACAAACATGCTATAGTTTCTCTAATGTATAATATATGTATAGCAACATACGTATATCCATATATATCGAGTATATAATTATATTCCTGTAAAAACTATCGTTATTACGTGTCATGGAAATATAATTTTTTGAGTTAATTGGTGGGCTGCTGATTCTTCCAGTCCAGACTATGCTAGAACACAATCTCCCTCTGTATACGAGTAGGGAATCTGTTTCTGTTACATTGTTTGGAGGCAAAAGTAGACTCCAAATCGGGCACAGCAAACGAATCCCTTAATAACAAAAATAATATTCAGATAACATTGAAAATAATCACATCTACCAAATTTTCAGTAAGTTGTTAGCGCCTCGGTGTGAAGAACAGCTTTGTAATAGTAACAGCTTTGAAAAATGTAATCACGTTTGTATTAAATAATAGTTGTAAGTTTAAGTTGATGTCTATACGATGAAGACTGAAACTGTCAGGAAGTAGGATGCGAGACACAGTACAGTCGTGCACCACAATCTCTAACCCACCTGAGTCGAAACCCGAAATCTGAAGCAGGAGGTTTACCATCATGAGGCCACACACATTTCGAACCAATGGAGGATTTGGGTGGGCTGTCATCTAGAAACTGCCTGCTTCAGATCTCTGACTCCGACTCAAGTGGGCTAGAAATTATGGTGCGCGAGTGTACTATTGGCCACAAAAATTTGTACACACGCTGTTGTTTTCGAGGTTTTAAACATATGGAAAATGAGAGACTACGTAACTGCAATACAATACGATTATTAGATTTGTTGTTTTGCTACTCACTGAGTCACTTGGTAGACTATTCATTGCGGTATTTCCACAATAATAACCTCTCTTTTTATATAGCCTGTGTAAGAATTCATGTGGCCAACTGTACAGTCACGAGCACTAATAAATATACAGCTTTGGTTGAAGCTTTGAACAGTCCAATTCACCAATATACTAATTCCAATGGAGATCTTATTGTTCATTTATTTACTGTCTCTAGGTATTCGAAGCACACCTGAATACTTATTAGTGCTCGAGACTGTACAGCTGGCCACACTCCCACGAGGTTCACCCAGCCTTGTCACCCTGAAACCCTGAAACACTAGTAGTGAGCTCTCTGCTCGAAGCATTCACTCTAGGAGGGAGAGGTATGAAAGGGGGGGTGTTTGAGGGAGGCAAGAGGGGTTTGAGGAGGGTAGGGGGGTGCCTGTACACGAGAGGCGAGAAATAGTTTTTGGAATCTTATGAGTGGTGTTAAACTCAGGGTTAAAGTAGTTATTATATTAGGACTTTTATATATAACTAGGCCTTGTTAGGGAGTAGGGTTATGGTAACTCCCAAGTTGTTACACCGAGATAAGAGATAGATAGTTTCTTTGTTATAATTTATAGAAGTATTAAGTAGATTTAAATTTAATGCCCATGATTTATTTACTCTGTTTTTAAGTTCCAACCCAGTGCCTCCATAATACATGAATGGAAATAAACAAAACTAATTTATTTTGAATAAAATGAAACTTCAAAACACCCGTTGCATAATAATAATATTATTATATGAACATGAAAAAAAAACTAAATACAGTAGAGCATCAATTATCCGGCATCCACGGGGATTTTAAAAGTCCGAAAAAACGAATTTTCCGGATAGTTAAGTAACACCGGAATAACACCCGTTTGGTGTTGTCGTGCGCCATACATAAGTATAGAAGTACAGTATGTAGGTAATGTAGCGTGACTTGCACACATGGTAATAATGCAACATACACAATGATTTATGCAATGTAGCCTACAATGTACAGTCGGCCTCAGGAATTCGTACACAGAACATTAGTTAATTAAAAGGAGTTTTTATTCTGCACATACTGTAGACATTGTTCTGCTGACTGATTCAAGTATTACCCAAATAACATTTCTAGAAGAATTTTGTTTTAGAAAATTCATATACTAAATTTTTTAGATGTTACGAACTCTTGATGTCACAGTGGTGTATACGAATTCCTGAGGCTGACTGTACAGCCACAATCAAATATCCATCAACACTTTCCTTCCATTGTAGTAAATATCTTGGTAATAAAGAACAACACGTGTATGATTGTGCAGTACCTCATAATAATAATAATTGAGGGGGTTGAGTTGACGTAAGGTGTTGTATGATTATATTTTTATATGATACTGATTTATTTGTACGATGGAAGGAAAGTGTTGATGGTTATGTAGTTGTGACTGTACAGTTGAGCAAGTAGAAAGTGCAAGAAAAATATGACTGTATATGGTAACATCAGCTGATCTTTGTAGTAAGCCCTTGTATCTTTATATGAATGACTCACTAGAGACCAAGAGCCAATAAAGGTGGAACATGATTGGCTGAACTCTGATGAAGATGAAGATGTTGCCATATACAACCATAATTTTCTTGTACTTTCTACTTGCTCAACTGTACAGCCATGGGTGAAAGTCCATGAGCTGGGGTTGATGCAAAGCCACATCCGATAGCAAAGAGTTGGAACAAGATAAGTTTTCACACCCCTCTGACTTTATTTTTATACCTCAAGTCCTCAACCTAGGGGCTGTAGGCTGTCAGTAGCCCGTGACTCTTGCGAGGCTCCAAGATTATTGGATGTCGCACTAGATGAGACAGTGGAGCTTCGTGGTGATGTTGGTACCGTAGCTTCATGGACAGAATAAAAAAAAGGTGGATGGGGACCAAAGAGTCGTAATAACCCTATCATATTGTTCGCAACACTGAAAACAATACCTCCTACGGGGAATAAAGGAGAGACCAAAGGATATATAAGGCGGAGAGAAACACGGAAACTGTTAAATAAATGCAGCTGTATTCTGAATATAATACGAGTAACTGATGAGTTCTGTTTGAGTAATTAACAATGGTAGCAGAACAGGTACTATTGTGATGCGATAACCTGGTTAATAAAACCAATTATCATCACCACAATACTAAATAATCAGTGCTAATTTTATCCAGTTACGCATTGATATTTACGTAAAATCAGGTTATAGGAACGGCGTTATCACTCATATAAATTTTTCTAATCGTGATATACAAACTCACTTGTATATCCTAACTGCTAACTCAAACTCTTCCCACATCGAGGGTCTTCGCTTCAGTTTCAAATCATAGTTGAAACAGTGTTGTCCATACCAACGTCGAAACCGAGGTATGAAAGCATGACCTTTATGGCTTGGTGGCAAAGTAACCAGGGCTCCATACAGTCAGCAGCAGCAGGAACTATATCAGCATTCAGCACCCTAAATGGACAGACTTATCGGCCTGAAAGAAGGTGGGATGTTCGCCCCTGATATAGCAGTGGAACTTGGAGTTTCGGAGTCTGTTGTTCACAAGTGGTGGAAGAGATGGCTCGTGGAGGGTAATCTACGATATCATCCAAGATCAGGTCCACCTCCCAATAAATGAATAACAAAAAATTACACAGCTGAGAAAGATAATCACATTACTCATTCCATCTGAGCTGTGCTGTAGAGGCCAGGGGATAGAAGATCAAGTATCGCTTACCCCTTCAAACAAGGAGAAAAGGGGATTTGATTGGAATGAAGCAGGCACAATATCAAGTCGAGTTCACACACACACACAAACCTTCTACCAGCGGACAAGTTTACGAGGATAACGTTAAACAGATTTTCCGTTTGTGATTTTAATGTGACTTTACTTTTTCCTTTTTAATTAAGACAGGTGCCCTGTCAATACAGCAGGTATCATTCGCAGATTGTTTGGTTATCAACCGTCCAGTGAGTTATTGGACTGGCTGTAGAAGGATGCGACATGAATCCCATTGAAAACAGCTTGGGTCTAATGGTGAACACATGGGAGAAGGACCAGGAGAAGAAAAGGGGCTAAGTTGTGCAGCATGTCATGCTAGAATGGGAAGCACTTTTTTTTTTTTTTAATTCATTGCGCCGTAGCGTCAGTCAATAGGCAGACAACAGTACACAAGGGTAGGCGGGACTCACGAGAACCCAATGACCACACACACACACAAGCACACACACACACGCACACACACACACACACACATCACGAAAACATAACAGAATGAAGCACAAGCACACAGACAAATATTTACATCATGAACTACTTAATTCCACCAAAACGAGGGTGGCGAACTAGAAGTTCCTCCAGAACCTGATGGTTCAGCAGGTGTCGACAAACCACATCAAGTGGCAGGCCCTGGGGCAGCAAGTGTCGGACAGTGGGGCAGGCGAGGCAATAGTGCTCTATAGTGTTAGCACGAGGCGCTCGACACAAGCGACACTCAGTGAAGGGAGGATCAACCTGCATCCCAGCAACCTGCTACGGTGACTGGTAGCCAAGCCTCAAACGAGCAGAGACTACATTGTGCCTCCGAACCATGAGGCCTCGACGACGGTAGGAATATTTGTGACGGCAGACAGACTCGTAGTGGGTGATGGAGATGCTGAAGGGCCTCTCTGCATCCCTGCGTCGCCGTACAGGGAGGAGAGCGGCGGAGCAGACTTTAGAGAGGTAACATGTCAGGGAGAGAGAACGTCCAGCACCACGAGGAGGCAGATGGCAGGCTTCCTTTGCGAGTCTGTCAACTGTACCATTGTGACGTAAACCTACATGGGATGGCACCCATAAAAATTTGACAGTCAAGTTACGATGACGCAATAAAGACAAAAACTATAAAATCTGCTGAATAACAGTAGAGTGTGTGGGCTGAACACTAGAGAGGGAATGAAGGGCAGGTTTGGAGTCACAAAAAATGGCAGCATTCACTCCACGTTGACAAACAACACTAACAGCATCCAGAATGGCATACAGTTCACACAATGTTGAGCTAGAGTGGTTTAAGAGACGACGGCCAACCCAGCCCCCTGGAGGTGACTCCAGGTCAGGCGAGAAAACGGCACAACCTGCTGCACCATCCACCTGCAATGAGCCATCAGTGTAGAGGCAGTATGGATCTGTGATGGAGGAAGTCACTGTTTCTATGTGTTCCAGAGCCAACTGCTGCTGTAGAGAAGGCAGCTCTGACTTGGAAGTAGGTGTAAAGCTCACATCAGGTGTTGGTAGCATCCATGGAGGGGGCCCTGGGGGGACGTCTGCAACCATTATATCTACATTAAGACCACGGAGCATAGAGGAAACAGACCTTATAAGAGTACGTCCAACAGGCAGTATGGGAGGGACAGGGGAGTTTGGTCTAAGAGAAGTCCTGACTAACTGAGAGTAATGGGGTGAAAGATGTGGGAAATGGAGGCACTTGACAGTGAAGCAAGTAACATTACAATAAATTCTCTCCACTAACGGGGGAAGACGCAACTCACGCTGCATGTTCACTATCCTGGTCGACATTGAACAGCTGAGAATTATTCTCATTGATCTATTCTGAGATTTTTCTAAAGTTTTCAGAGTAGCCCTGGAAAGTTGAATCAGAGCAGGGGAGAGGTAATCAACAACTGAACGGATAAAAGCAATATAGATAGTCCTGGCTACTGGGATGGAGATGCACGAGAAGTTGTTAGATAGCCATTGAAGTGGTGTAAGTCGGCGCTGGGGACGACCCAATAAGTCGTGGACAATGGGATGGTCTTGAGGTCTGGCAGGGACAATCGGCCAAATATTGACTGGCGCGCCCAGGTAGCAGTACTGGGAACACATGGGAATGACAGTCCCTCCAATGGTGAACACTGGCTGAGCTTGAGGAAGGCAGCAGGTGAATATTCTGCTCTTATCTGGGGAGACAATAATGCCACAGTGAGAGGAGGCCACAGAGAAGGAGCCAAGAAACCGCTGGAGATCCCTTGGTGAGGTAGAATGAACACAGATATCATCAGCATAGCACGAAATTGTAGTTCCAGGAATATCAGGGAGAGAAGTGAGCAACCGATGCATCAGAATATTAAATAACAATGGGCTGAGAACACCCCCTTGAGGCGTACCAAGATGAAAACTGCGCAAAGGACTGAGTGCACCACTGAAAAACACACGGGAGGTCCTGTTACTCAGGTAGCCCCGAATCCACCGTAATAGATTACCCTTTATCCTAGAGTCAACCAGTTGATCCAAAATGACGTCTCTATCAGCAACATCGAAGGCACTTCGAAGGTCAATGAAGGCCTCCACACTGTCCCTGGTAAGGCGAGAGTACAGGTCGACTAGGCAGTGATGTGTGCTTCTCTGGGGAAGGAAACCAAACAGCCATGGAGAAAGGCGATCCTGCAGTCTGTACATGAGACGATTGCGTAAGATTCTCTCCATAACCTTACAAAAACAGGAAATAAGGGAAATAGGCCTGAACTTCGCAGTGCCAGGCTTAGGGATGGGTATTATTGTGCTGCTGGTCCAGGCTCGTGGTACACAACCGTCACGAAGACAAAGTTTGTACAGTCGAAGTAGAGGGTTCCCAGGAACTTGTTGAAGTAGGCCCAGCACAGAATAACTAATACCATCATCACCAGGGGAAGAAGCTATACCCCGAGAGAGAGCACGGCGCAACTCCTCCTCAGTTATCTTCTCTGCATCATCGTCATCATCTTGTAAAAGAGCAGACATTAGACGTAGCCGATGGACAGCAGCACGGGAAGCGAGTGCATCTTGTATGTGGATGGGTAGACTGGCTGGGGTAGATTGTTCTGACCAGGCATCGACAAGTTGTTTGGCATAGTCGGCAGGAGTGTGATGACGAGCAGTGGCCGGTGACTTTAACAACCCGATGGATGAGGTGCCACATAGAAACCACACTTGTTTGCTGGTTGATGCTGTCTGTGAACCACTGCCAAGACTCAGTGTGAGCACACTCCTGCAGGGTGACTAAAGCATCCCTAGACATCTGGTAACGATGGAGTAGGTCAGGGGTTGGGTTGGCTTGAAACAATAGGCCATCACGTTCAGCCTCCTCCTTTGCCTCCTGTATACGTGCATCCAGCATCCAGGAGTGGGCAGTATGGCGATGCTGGAGGTATGGTCGGGAGACGTATAGCCTATAAAAGTCATGAGTAGCAGATACAAGATCAGAGTACAACTGTTCAGCTGAGGATATGTCAAATGTAGGGAATACATGGGCCATAAATAAGATGTAAGTCGGGCAATATTTAGGGGGCACAGCAATACGCAAACGAGTGGCTGAAGCACCTGACCCAGCAGATAGAGAATAATGAAACTGAAGAGCAATGTGATTAGAGAATAAGTCTGGCACAGAGAAGCACTGGACCTGAGATGCTATCATGATGGATGTAATCCAGAGTACCTCCCCGGCAATGAGTGGCACCGCCAGTGTCCCAGTGTGTCAGATGATGCTTGCAGATGTATGAAAGGAGACGAACACCATTACGATTAATAGAGCCAGAACCATCACCCAAATCAGAATGCCGAGCATTAAAATCTCCCATATAAACCATACCACGCACTGTTGGAAAAGGAAGAGCCTCAAGAGTGAGTCTAGCTGAGGCAGAATAGACATTACATAGTTGGAGTACTCCATTCCCAGGTAGAACCTCAAATAGCTGAAAGGTCAGGTCAGGATCAGTGGAGGTACGGAGAAGGCGATGTGGCAAGGAGCTATGTATGTAAGTCAGGAGACCATTCCTTACCAGATGAACATATGGCACATAACCTGAGAGGGGAGCAGCTTGCCCAGCAGCGAGCGGCCGTCCTGGAAATGCTTCCTGGAGAAAAATAACACTGGGATGATGACGAAAAACATAGGCCTTGAGTTGAGTGAGCTTAGCATAACTGGTGATACCGCATACATTCCAGGAGATGACATCCTGCCGGCAATCACTACCGAACTCTGTATTTGGAGGTAGAAGTCCGGTGAGTGGGGACAGATGAGCGACCTGGAGAAGAAGATGGAGCAGGAGAAGGGACTTACTTGAAAAGCTTTTCAAGGCGAGATGCAACAGTATCCATCTTTTCGGTAAGGGTAGTGACAGTTGAGATGATGGCCTGCTGAGCCTCGACCAAGGTGTAGAGTTTGGAGTCATTGGCAGCCTGAGCGGCAACTAGCCCATCAATCCTGGCTTCAAGGGCAGGAAAGCGGTTTTCGAGAGCAGTACATCGTGCTATGAGGGAAGCAACAGACTTGCGGAGGGCTAGGTCTGGAGGCGAGGCAGGGCTGGTAGGAGGAGCAGACTGGGGAGGTGGTGGTGGTGGTCGTGGAGTCGGAGAAATAGTAGAGACACGTGCCTGGACCTGACGTCGAGTACATCCATGCCACACATTAACCCCTGGCTGAAGGCATCGTGGACACTTCCATCGAGACGTATCTTCAGGAGGTGGAGGCAGCAGGACGTGATGGTTCACCCCTGACAGGACATGTCTTGGAATCATGGTCGGCGGCACACCATGCACACTTCGGCCTGGCAGAACAGTACTGGGAGATATGCCCAACTCCCCAGCACCTTTAGCACCAAGGCTGGTCATTATGAAGTTTCATAACCTCACACGGTGGGAGACAAGGGAGGAAATCAAAGGAAATCTCATTTGGAGGTGGATCGGGTTGACTTCAAACAACAATACGGCTAATGGGGGAACCATTTTGGAAAAAAACGACGGGCAGAGTACACACCAGGGTATCCTTTGGCAAGTTTCGGGTCAACATCAATAGGAAAACGGGTGAGGATGTAGCTGGGGAACTTACGAGGCCTCTCGGGTGAGTCTTCAAGAATGAGAGGCAGAGATAAAAATTCACCAGCCTTCACTCTATCAATGATGTCCTGACGCTTCCTAGAGATGTAGACAAACCGGGAGGTGACAGCAGCCATCTTGACTTCAGCTAGTTCATGCTGCAGCTGGAAGGCCCTGTTGAGATTAGACAACCAACGCAGCTTTGTGTCCGTAGATGGGTTTCCAGAGAAGGAGAGTTTGACATAGGCATCTCTCGGGGCAAAAGCAGGAAGGTTGGACGAGGGCAAGGATTTGGTATACAAAGAAGAAACACCAGGGTGAGGCAGAGAAGGTACGTCGTGCACAGCTGAAGCACCCTTGGCAGTCTTGGCAGCTGGAGGCAAACAGTCCACACCATCGGAATCCTGCGAGGAGTCGGACGAGGCATCAACGTGTCGCTTGGTGGAGGTTGAGGAGGTGGACGGTTGCAACCTGAGCTGCGGAGTGACTGAGGAGAGTGGGGGGGGGGAGGTTTCCGAGAAGGCAGCTCAGGCCAGTGATCCTCAATTGGACACTCGTCTTCCTCCGACATTGCCAAGTCGGCCTCCAAGCAGGTATCCGCACTCTCCATCAGGCCAGGCAAGGCCTAGATGGAAAGCAAACAACAACACAAACAACTAAACACTCAATCAGCTAGGGACACACACACAAACACCCACACACACACAGACAATCATAACAAAACTATACACAGAACCACAACAGACAAACAACACCAGCAAAACCACAGAAACAACAACACACAAACAAGAACTCATAAACAATACAAAAAACACACAAACAAGAGCTCCAAAACAACACAAACAACAACACAAACGAGAATGGAGGCAGAGCGCCACGAGTACGTCCACACTCCACCAGTTCTGGAACGAGACTCTCAATGTGAAGCACTTCGCCGAATTTAAGCTACCATTTACAACTTGTTGTCATCAATGCCTAAAAGATTACAGGAGGTCACTGATGTTGAAGGGATTTGGTCAATATTATACATTACATTACAAGAGCATACAAGTAAACTATGTTACATGGCAAATAATTTATATGGTTCAAAAAGGTTGCCGAGTTATATTTCGTTTTATATCTCTAATAGACGCAGCGGATCTTCTTAAAAATGTGAAGACATAACGAAAAAAAGCATATAGCAACACACAATTATTATTAATTCAAATGCAACATGAACTGGCAGCCAGTTTAAGCATACAAAGTGGCAGTTGGCGATATCGAAACTTGCAGAAGGTTACTGCCTCATCGTCACCAAATTTCAGTCATAAGAAATATGTTTCCATAGAGAAATTTAATAATAACTCCACTAAAGGATCCATGAACATATTAAGAATGTCTGGAATTGATGAATGTGACTCTCTACTCCACATCTTCCCTTATTATAATCTTTGCATTCTCTGACAAAAGACGACCTCTCTCCAACTTCTATCTTCACAGCTCTCCTCCTTCCACATTATGGGTTGTTAAGCAGAAGCATAACAGCTTCAGTCAACGGAAAATGAAGATGGATGAAAATACTTTAAAGCATGGCTGTATAAGCCTAATCAAAGTAGGGGATTTTACTGAATTTTACTAGTCAACAGAAAATACCTAGCGCAATGACAAAAAGAGAGAAAAAAATCAGTAATAATTATAACAGAATTAATAATGTAATAAAACACCAAGAACTTTCTCTTTTTCAGAGAATCCTTGTTTAGTGAAGCACCTCGTAGTACGGTAGGCAACAGTTACGATGTTTTGCACGTCTTTCAGTAAGGTTCTCCCACCATTACCAGACCCGTACCCATACCCTACACCTGTCGAGTCTCCGTAAATATATTCGGCAGGTTGTACAGTACATACCACGACATCGTCAACACCACGGATAGTCTTCCATACGGACGGACCTATAGTTGATGATGATTCAAAAGATTCACTCAGATACTTCACTCTCATTATCCTGATGCAAGAGATTAATATTAATTTTGATGGTGACTGTACAACACACACACATACATACACACACACATACACACACACACACACGAACATTCTCTCTCTCTCTCTCTCATATCCTAATAACATTCTGCAACCCTAACGACACAAACGAGGGCTTTTCAGTGTACACGGTGAAGGAAAACGTAGCTGGTGTAATTTAGTTGCTTGAGAGAAAATGTAAACAAGGCCAGAGTGAGTTGTATCTTGATTGAACCAGAGTTGTTTGCTTATGCATGTGGGAGGGACGATGCATTTATGAGCACACAGCCTGCAGGAAATATCTAGAGTACTCGCTGACACAGACATCCACGCACACGCAGTCATATAGGCTACACATTCAACCACACACACAGTCATATAGGCTACACATTCAACCACACACACACAGTCATATAGGCTACACATTCAATCACACACACACAGTCATATAGGCTACACATTCACACACACACACACACACACACACACACACACTCTGTCTCCATGCGACTATACCTTAACTTACACTATCATGCTTTCCCTTACCACACCAAATCTTCCCCAACTCATGTTACCATCCCTTATCCCAACCCCTCCCTCTCTACTCTATTTTGTATTGTCCTGGAGCTCATTATCTCCCCAGGCCATTGCTCTAAAAATTAGCGCCTAAATAGGAGTAGATTTCAGTCAGTTTACCATTGATTGTAATCTGGTAATATTCGCTTGGTGTTCAGTTCTATTACATTTAGCGCAGGGTGTGTTTTTGCCAATGTTTCCTAAATGACTTAAGGTGAAGGAAGGGAGGAGAGTGTAGGATACTTGATAGGAGGGATGAGAGGGTTGGAAGGAGGAGGAGTGGGAGTGAACTGTGGTAACATTTATGAAGAATGAGAATGAGGTTGGAATGTAGGAAAGATGGAAGCAAGTTCAAGAAAGGTTAAATACAGGAAGAGAAGAATGAATGGCTGAAGGAAGAAAATAAGACTGGAAGAGAAAAATGGGTACCAAAAGTGGAGGGAAAGTAACCGAAAGGAAATGAGAGAGAGAGAGAGAGAGAGAGAGAGAGAGAGAGAGAGAGAGAGAGAGAGAGAGAGAGAGAGAGAGAGAGAGAGAGAGAGAGAGAGAGAGAGTTACAAGGAGTTACAAGGAAAAGAAGTACCCTAGGAGACCTTACGATCTATACAAAGAGGGTACCTGTGGGTTTAGTTGCGCAAGTAGGCGACCATCCTCGAATGTGTCATGTGAAACCATCAAGGAACACTCGCATAACGGCTTAAACACCTAGACGGTGATTTAAGACTTTGTCTAATCTGGACTTGAACTGATCCACAGAGTTGCTGTTGACTACATCAGCAGGAAGCGCGTTCCAAGTACCGCAGATGCTGTATGTAAAGTAAAGAGAGAGAGAGAGAGAGAGAGAGAGAGAGAGAGAGAGAATAATTATATTAGTGAGTTAAGCGAAGAAGGGATGGAAATGCTGTGAATTCTGACATGCCTCTTAAGCTGTCTCTTGCTCTCAGCACCTCTCTCTCCCTAGATCTATCTATCCTATTATATATACCGTGTTGCACTGTATGCTTTTCCTAAGAATCATTAAGAGTGTAACACATGTGGTTGGTGAGAAAGCCCTCTCTCTCCCACACTTCGAGCCAGACAACACCTCTCCTTTAACGCCACTACTGTACTTCTGGTTAGCCAGCCTTATAAAGACTTTAGCCAACGGCCAGCGCTTCGAAGGGTTAATTGTCTACTGTGTATAGTTTGGTACTCAACTTTGTCTCCCCGGGGGACATTATTACACTCTGTATACTGACTAGGCACTATCTAACCCAGCCAGCCATCAGCAGCCTGAACTCCCAGTCAGTGATGATGTACAGTTGCCATCAGATGACTCGAGGCCACCTCGTACAGACGTACACCAAGAAGCTTGTTTTGCATAATATTCATTGCAGAAAAGTTAAATCTACATATTGACAACTTATCACTGGGTTTGTTTCACCCGTGCAGACAACTGAATTTCGGTCCAGTTAATATATTTCACTAATACCAGATACAATACCAGCATGTTCGTGGTTGAGGTGGCCTCGAGTCAACTGATGGCAACTGTACCTGTAGCTTGGCTAGGATGTCATTGAAACGTTTCCAGTAAGTCTTGTATAGAAGCAAATATTATTCCCTCTATATTTCTTACTGACTGTGAATGTCAATGGGAAATAAATGTATATGAAAATCAAGAAGTTCTAGAGTCACTTTCTGGTTTTGTAAGTTAAGGAACATGTCTTGAAAACATATATGACTGTGAAAGTTGCCATGTAGGCTAAGTAAACAAACTATTATAGGGTGGCTGGGTTAGATGGTGCTGAGTCAGTATACAGAGTGTAATAATGTCCCCAGGGGCTCCATAGTACTGTACCCACCCTGCTCGTTTGTTACATATAATAGAATTAAGAATATTAATCTAGTGTTTCCACTCAAACTTAGTAATTATTTTGTATATTCTTACAGAATCTGAGGTTTCGATTCTGGAGTTAGGCTCTATTTCAGTGTCCCTTTTTAATTTATTAACGCAAGAAGACTCTGTTTCGTAGCAGTCTATCTACCTATTTATCTATCTATCTGTCTCTCAATATATATATATATATATATATTTATAAAGTTATTCAAAAAATTTATGTGTGTATGTGTGGGCGTGTGTGCTAGCATCGGATATCAGAAGGGTCAGGATAGCGTAAAATACTGAGTATAGGCAGCAACCTCTGGCTCCTCAGACATCAAAGGAGAGAGAGAGAGAGAGAGAGAGAGAGAGAGAGAGAGAGAGAGAGAGAGAGAGAGTTGCTATGAATATGGAACGCAAGGAAAAGGATGATGAAAACGTGAGTTGAAATGAGAAAGGAAAATGAACGGAGGGAGATGTTATGTGCTGGTAAGGAATGAGGATGATTTTAGAGGAGGAACGGAACTAGGCTACAGTTTTTTTTAACCTGAATGAAACTGACAAAACTCTGGTGCTTATCTACACTTTAGAAAACACATGAATGTCCTTGGATCGTGTATCTAGGGTTATATTGCTTAAATGGAAATTGGTGTTTGTGTGTGTATGTGTGTGTGTTTTTCAATGACTGTGTCTGACTGTATGTGTGTGTGTGTGTAACTCTATCTATGTGCGCCTGTGTATGTCTATGTGTGTGTGTCCGTGGGTGCGATTGTTGATAAAATTATGGCGATCATTACTGGCAAGAAGCAAGTGCCTCTACTCGCAGCATAGTTAAGGGGGAAGTTTTGTGTTGATAAATCTGGAGCAAATGATTCCTCCAAACTATTCCAAGCAACAGAACACCATTATTTTTGTTCATCTGGTCCTGTTTCGTGGGATACTTTTGAGGAATCAAGGTACTCCAATGTAACAAAAGTTAATTACACCCCTTAAACCAAACAAGAAATTTGGACCAAGATAATATAGACCAGAAGGAAAATTAATGTAGTCTGGGGAAGGAAGACTTAATTAAAAGGGAAGCAGTACACGAAAGAAGTGGAAATAGAAATGTGGTTTGAGAGGAGAGAAAGGGTTTAGGGATTGGTAGGAAGGATATATTTTTTACTATGGTCGTAAGAAGGGTGAGAGTGATGAAAGGAGAAAGGGGAGAAAGAAGGGTATTGAAAGATATTGAAGGAGAGGGAAAAGTGTTGATAAAGCTAAAGGTGAAATAAGTGGAATGTGAGAAATGAGGAAAATGCTTGTATTAGCCCACGAAAAATATTTCATTCCTTGATTTTAGAAATAAAAGGGTACACAACTGGTCAACTCTGGAACACTCTTCATTCAGTCATCTTTCCCCTTACTATGACTTATGCTCCTTCAAACGCAATGTGTCCAGGCATCTCGCAAGAAGCTGGGCATGAATTTTGGCCCTCTTACTTATAATTATATTTTATTTTATGGTTCACAAGTGAGGACATAAAGCAGATTTCTTTCTATTAGTCATCGTTTTTTTTAATGTAAAATAAATATAACTTGCCATCGAAGCACTGTTGCCCTACTAAGTGCTCCTAAAAGTTTTACTGAAAATACTCATAAAATAAACATATTCACAAAAAGAAATGTCTATTTACAGTTGGCACATTAGTATACTTCTCTGGTGCTTCATTTCACAAGCCTGTGAAGCTTCCGGCAACATAATGTGATTAATGCAATGCAAGTCAAGACATAATATTATTACACCAGACATTTACACAGCTAAATATTGTAATGTACAAACTATTAATATTCTGATATATACACGACTCTCTTATGTACACAGCTCTCTCTCTCTCTCTCTCTCTCTCTCTCTCTCTCTCTCTCTCTCTCTCTCTCTCTCTCTCTCTCGTAAATGACACTGCCGTCCTATGCAAGCACAATGCAATTTACCTTTTCGACATTTTTGTAAGAGCATTAATCAGAACGACGTCAAAGCTGCTGTGAAAAATACCAAAAGTCTTATTGCATGAAGAATTAACAAAAGTCCTCTCCTGTATTAAAAAAACTACTTGCTGTCATCACGAGGCATAATGAAATGCTGACAGCTTTTTTTACAGCTCGTCCATTTTGGTATGAATTATTCAGCTGTATATTAGCAGAGGCATGTTTAGTAACTTTCCAAACAGTCTCTTTACAATAATATACTGTACAGTTATATAGAGCAAAGAAAAGGATGCGTACATTCGTGGCCATACGTTTCAATACACATATGAGTAACTCAAATACATTGTTGACTAATAATGTCACGTTGTCATAAGATGTCATTGTTTTGAATAGTGAGTAGCTGCTTGTAGTAATTTAGAAGATCCTGCTCTATATACTCACTGGAAAGATTCTCAGCTAACGATTATAGGGAAGCTGCCAAACACTTACCTGAGTCTCTAATGTGTATGATTATTATTGTCTACTACGACTGTACTGCCCAGGTGGGCTGACTTTATTCTCTGTGAATATTAGCCATCACCCACAGGGCTAGAATAAAGATTGTTGTAGGACCTGGTCACTTTCTAGTAAATTGACGAGATCTGCCCATATGGATTAAAAATCCACGTGAGGTGTAATGCAATCGGAGGCTTTTTTTTCACTGCTGTGTGGACCGCCAGCACACGGGGGTGCATTATCCCTTTGCATGCAGCAGTCAAAACTCCCTCCCCCTTATGGTCCCTTCATGGCTGGTCTCATGGAAGGTACGGCCCCACTTGTAGCTCTTGTGGTAACGTGGACTTGGGCCCACAGCACTGGCTGTGGGATCAAAGACCTTCCCCCCAATCTCCCTGGCGGTCGGAGGCCCCCAGACTCCCTGGTCCAGGAAGCTCTGGTCCCATTTCCCTGAGTTGTGCTTTGGTAGCCAAGGCATATAGGGCCAGCCCCTCCTTTATTTTAATTTGTTTTTTCACTGTGACCAAAGTGTACCAGGGGTCTGTGGGGCAGGAGGCCATTCTGCCCAGGGAGAACATCAACAACAACAACTACGACTGTACAGATATATATATAGTCGTGTGGTAAAATATGGTGAAAATATATTAGGTCAACGTGTATAACGTCTGTTATACTTCGGGAGTGTCATGGGGCTGCTCTCATACTGTTTCACGAATTTAATTTAATCTTCGGACCAAACCATGACACGACTATTA